>VMDR010006849.1:0-43376 GCA_007922815.1 Macrotus californicus | reverse complement strand
CGTAATTTATGTTCAATATGCACATCACATAGACAAACAATACTTAACAGGCCTGAGTAGGACAGCATTAGGAGGAGATAATCCTCATGTATAACCTCCCATTATGGAAAATGAGGTTGTATGCACCCAGGTAACTACGCCAAAAAGACTATCATGTTATATTTACTGTTACTTAGACACAGGCTGGATATTAAAGGGGAAAAACCTTCCTTACTGATCCTGGGAACGGTATGTTGTACTTCCCCCTTTCTTTAATGCCCTCCACACTTTAACTCTACTCCTTATGGAAACACAATTGAAGTAACAAGTAGGCTTCTTATAACAGAAATGTTTCCTTTAAACTCACAATAGACAAAGACCAAATGATAACCGTATAAAGAGTTGGTGTAGCTCATAAAGACAAGTTACATATTTTGAGGATGAAAGACGAAACATTCTATTGTTTTCCACATAAAAGAAGATAGTAAGTTCTAAACTTAGTGAGAGAAAAGCATCAAATTCTGTACTTGTATAATTTTTTTTTTCTAAAAGCTATCATACTACCCAAAACACTAGTCATATTTGAATCGTGTGTGTAACGAACTGCACATCACACATAGAAAATAGGGAAAGTATTAAAAGGAAATAATTCTGTTGGCTGTCAGAAGCAAAACGTGAAATTCAAAGGTTTGCATTAAACTTTTATGAGAGCTTCTGTCCCGAAGAAGAGACAGTGAAGGGAATTGCTGTAAAAACACACTGCTCTGGTTGTGTCGCAGGTCTGGCACATTTGTGATGATGGGTTAATTTTTCAATGAAATGAACCTTGGAAATAGATAGGAATACAGATTGCCTGGCCTTCTCTCCCCTCCACACCTGTTCACAGCACCAACAAAAAGTAATTGCATTTTCACTTTCTATTGAAAATGTCATGTTGTGTGCCCTTTAACAACATTGTGATACTATTTTTACTATCAACAACCAATAAGTGGATTTATGAATAAATGTTTATAATTATCTGAAAGACTTTTAAAAACCTAAAAACCAATAGTGAAGTAATGAATTTTATATCTAGGGTGGCTGAATGAAAATGAAATCCCAAAATACTTTCCAAGTAGGTAATGGCGACTGCTATTCTAAGTAGTTTTTATTTTCATGAAGCCTTGCTTTATACCATTGTTATTATGTAACTGCCTAGATCAAACACGATGCATTCTTCCCTAGTCTTCAGAATCAAGTTCATATTCCTTATCAGGGGTGTCAAACTCATTTTCACCAGGGGCCACGTCAGCCTTGAGGTTGCCTTCAAAGGGCCAAATGTAACTTTAGGACTGTATAAATGTAACTACTCCTTAACAGTTAAGCGAGAGCTCGGCACTGCTGCTGAGTAGAAACAAGGTGTTGGGCCAGATAAAACAAGGCAGAGGGCTGGATGCAGCCCACGGGCCTCATGTTTGCCACCTGTGCCCTAGATCATTAACACTATTCACGTTTTAAGTCTAATCAAAACTCCGAGCCTTCCATCCCATCCTCTGTCTTTTTAACCCCTTACATTCACGATCTGAAAACGCTGGATGTTGAAATCAGTAACCTCAGCCTAGTACACCCTTGATCTCCTTCAGTTCTGCCACTGAAATCTTTTTTCTGCATTTTAAAGCACGTGCTGTTATGTCCCCAAGTTTGACTTCCACTCAGTCTGTTGTCGCTGGGCCTGGGACTTCCAAAAAGGCGTCTATTCCCTTGAGGGAATATATCAGTCTTTAGACAGAAATTATTCACCTCTTTGTCTTCCATTAACAAGCATTGTGCTTTGCACCTAGTAGGTGCTTAATAAAACATGCTTAAAGGCGTTCAGTGAGAATTTATTATCTAATTAACCTTGTTAATCTAGCCAGATTCCTTTTTCAGCTACTCATTTTGCTATCATTTACCCAATCAGCTTCTCAAAATAACTCCAATGATAGCGAAGTCCAAACAGAAAGACAATATTCATAATGATTCATTTCTAGGAATAAGTCTGAAATATACTTCATATCATTAACATTTTTAAACATCTGATAAAAATTTTATATATCTGCTCATTATTAATATTGATTTTTAAAAGACAAGTAATCTAATAATAAACAATTGAACAGTAAGAAGATTATAAATAGGAGTTAGGTTCTCTGAGTAAGAAGCACTGATTAAATATTCTTCATCAAGTTATATATAAACAAATGTTAATATAAAGGCTTCCAATTGTTTTCTAGAAAGCTTTTAAAGCCATTTTCAAAAGCACATACACACAAGTGATACAGTAGCTAAACCTGAAATGCTACTATAATATTACATATCATTGTCTAACTTCTACATAGCAACAGGGGATAAAGAATCAATAGGCTGCCCTGGCTGAGGGGGATCAGTGGATTCAGTGCCAGTCTGTGAGACAAGGAGTCACAGGTTCAATTCCCAGTCAGGGCACCTGCCTGGGTTGCTGGCCCTGTCCCCTGTAAGGGGCACACAAGAGGCAACCACACATTGATGTTTCTCTCCCTCCCTTCACCTTTCTCTAAAAATAAATAAATAAAATCTTAAAAAAAAGAATTGATAGGTTTTATTGACTATCTTTAATAAAAATACATATTTTAGAAGGTAAATGTAAAAAAAAAGTCATTTTGGTAACTCCAAGGTTGTCTTACAGAGTTGTACATTTTCCCAGAAAAGGAGTGGTGATCTGACACATCTATGGTATGTTTGGGGTTACAAAACGATAGACATTCACAACAACCACTGGGCATATCCACCCCGTACGATATTGAAACCCGGTGATGTGAGTTCTTGGCATGTGAATAACAAACATGTATTTGTGTAAGACGCATGTTCCTTTGGAATTTTTCTGTGTAGTTTGCAGCGGCAGGGGTGGTTGCTGGTAGAAGGAGGGTGATAGAAAACTGTATAAACAGGTCGTCATTCTAAGGAATATTCACTTATGCCAGTTTCACATGTAGTCTTCAAAACACATACAATCTCTTACCCCGAAGTCTTCCCCACGCCCACAGGCACAACCACAGCTTGAGATTCCATCCACAATTGCAGCAACAGTAATTTCACGGGCTTACTCGCTTCCAGTCCTTCACGCTTTCACTCCACCTGTCCCATGCTGTTAGAATAACCTTCCTAAACGCCTTTTTGTTATGTCTTCCCTCTGCTTAGGAGCCTCTGGCAGGTCCCTTTCACTCCTCAGACATTAGGCACGCTTCTCAGGCTGGATATCAGAGTCCTGCCTCAATCTACCCCTCACCCCCAAATGAAGAAGCCCCTTTTCGCCTGGTCTCTAAAATCAAGCAGAATGCAAGTCTTCACTACAATGTTCTCCCTGCTCCAATGTCCATGCTTTCCCAATGGTAATGAAAAAGTACGATAAAAATGATTAAATAAAAAAAGTCCACATCATTCCATCTAGCAAAGTCCACAATTAGCCATTCTAGAGTTATTCTGTCCCTTCCTGCTCCTTCTTCCCAGAGAAACTGTTTCTCTCCAATGCCCACGACTGGTCTCTGCTGGTTTCCTAAAAGGCCACCCTGCTCTCTCCCTAGTCCTCCAGTCAAACGGGAAGCTCCGCGGGCCAGGGGAATGGTCTGTTTGGATAACCTTCCTGCCATCTAGCCGACGCCTCGGTGCTTAGCAAAGACCTGCTGAGGAATAAGTGGTTTCTGCTGCGCTGTTCCTGTCCCGCTTGGTTCAATTTGCCTTGCAGGGAAGATGTGAACTTTGCCTAGCCATAAAAATAAGGAAAAAAAAAAAAACATTTTAAACCAAAACAATAAAACCCATAGAGGAAAACCGTCATTTCTTTGTGCTCCTCCACAAGGCTCTCTCTGTACAAATGACCAAGTAGCAGAGACTCGGGAGGGAAAAAACCCAGACTGTGATGGAATGCTAAGACGCATAAAAACATTCAGGCACTTGAAGACACAACATCTGTGAAGACCACCCTGACAATCAGAAGCTGATTATGAGAAAGCTTTTTATGGGAAACTCCTTGGCCTTGACTAATAGGTTTCCAGAGATCATCTGGCCATAAAATCAGTGCCTAGATTGTCGGTTTACTAGCTCACTCTTCCCCCCAGCCAACCCTGGTGACGATATACAGCAATATACATAAAATAATGTGCGGCTGTTGTTGGCTGCCTTGCTGCACACGGAACACTCCTGAAGTGTTCATTCACTCATAAGAGATACACAATAAACTTATACGTTCTCTTGGGTCATTATCATGATATTGTAGATGGTGAAACCGAGGCTCAGAGAGGTACCGTATGTTGCTGTGTATATGTGCACCCATGTTTTTGGCCCAAATTTCCAGGAGAAAAATCTTTCATCTTAATTTTGTAATTCAATTTTTTATGTATTTATATTTAGAAACAAAACCAATGATCATGTTCCAGGGTATTATTTTGCACACAGATATCATTATTGCTTTCTAGAGTTATACTTTTAATGCACAAGCATAAATAAAAGAATTAAAAACATTTATATAGATACAGAATTAGTACTACCCACACATAATGGGCATCCTTATTTTTCCCTCAGAAGTCTGGGCAAGAAAGTGTGAATTATACATGGCAAAATACGGTAACTCTCCCAAGGACACACAGCTAGGGTATGGTGGAGAGAAGGTGCCAACCACACAAAGCCTCCTGTGAAATATACTTCACATCTGAACCCTGAACTGGTAGTCAACCTGCTCTGAACTTCTTTCACACATAGTGTGCAGTTCCGTTCTCGGGTATCACCCTTTGCAGGGCAGTGCTATGATACTCTGTTTGTGTGTCCATCTTCCCTACTGGGTAGGCAGCACGCTTTTGGAAGGGACAGAACTTTTTCATGGTTGTAAACCGCTCAGGTCACAGTACACAAAGAACGCCTATGTGCAGACAGAGGGGGAAAGGTGCATTTTTTTTTGTCCGCAGGCATGCAGAAGTGTGACATTCGGAACTTCCAACCCTCTGTTTATACATTGGACCTTTGAATACTTATACCTGGCATTACTGTTCCTTCCCCATTACCCTATCATTCTAATGCCTGGTATTGCTTGTCAAACCACTTCACCACCCTTTAAAAATACTATCAATTTGGATGTCAGTCTAGCTATCGTACGGTGCTGGGAGGGTACGGCATGTACTCAATGTCGTCCGGGGAAAGCAGTGCACAGCCCAGGAAAATGCCTGATTTATTGTCCTTACAGCTCTAAATATGTCCCAAAGCCTTGTTTTTCACTTGCATCACCAACAATTGATGTGCAGATGGTTTCTATGTCTTACAATGCTTCTTCCCTCCCTATGTGTTCCAACTGTTCTGTCTTTTAAGCTGGTTTCCATGACTGTTGGGGCATAGGACCGCCATCCTATTTTTGATATTGAATTGACACAGTCGGCTGCTGCCTTCTATGTCATATTCAATTGGTTTTAATCAGAGGGGCTTACTTAAGCAACACAATGTACAATATGGCAAAATGTGTAGTTCGGGGTCCCTGGGGGTGCGGTCCGCCCAGGAGGTGGAGTTCTGGGAACACCAAGGGCAGATGCAGGCATCACTCTGTGTTCATCTTTCTACAAAGCCTGCTGATGTCTGCAATCCAAAAGGAAATCTGCACATCTGAAAACATGTTGGCTGAAAATATCCCCGTTAGATCCTCGAATCTGCCTTGCCACCATAGTCGTACCTCATGTCCTTTGTCCCAAATCCTACCTCCATTCAGTACTGGGCTTGTGAGGTTAAGGAACTAAGAAGACTAAGGTAGACTGAGGTGCTTTCCAATATTATTGGCTCCCTGGTGTTACCAAGACGCTCTGAAAGCTGAACCTAATTTCAGATGCCTCAGGGAGAAGTCGAATTGTTTGTTTTAACCCCTCATCTCTTTGTGATGTGTTTATAGTAATTAAAATAAATGTTTTCACTATTTAGGACAACAGTAAGATTTACCTCTTCTGCTATCTGATTTACTAAGACTTCTAGAAGTAGTCAACAGAGCAAATCAACCAAACTAAACAAAACCAATCAAATAGCAAAAATTAAAAAATAACAATAATAAAAACACTTTGGTGAAAATCATTGAAATAACAGAGCAAAATGTATAAGATGCTAACCAATATTTATTCAGATCTTACCTTACATGTGTCAATGGTTTATAAATAACCCTTTAGTTTCAACAAGTCCCTATGGGAGAAACCAATTTCAGCCATCAAACCTATCAGAATTGGAGGTAAACTATGTTATCTCCAGCCTCAAACTGCAAAGGCTCAGACCACAGGATGACTATGTGCCAGGGGCTTTCACTCCAAGAACAATGCATATTAATAGGACCAAGCTAAATAAAGAATCCTGTGCAGGTTTCTTCTCCCCAGATACCTATGGCCCACAGCCTACTTTTGCTAAGGTGTTTATTACCCTTTGCAACTCGAAAGACGTGCCTTATCAGTTGGGACTCCACAGTGAGGTCTTTCTTCACAATCCTCTCCCTCAAAAAAGGGCGTCGTTCTATACCCCCCCCCATTACAGACACACTAATTACCTTTCCAGTTCTTCCATCAAAAATATACCAGGCTCTTTTTGGATGTGTTTTCATTTGGTTCTCCCAACCTAATGTTCTGGGAAGACCGGGGGCTTCAAGCATAATAGCGGGATATAGCCTGAGCTAAACTGCAGCTGAGCAGAGACAATATAAGACCATTTGCCATTGCTGCAGATGTGGCCTCATGTTTGTGGCTGTGGCTCTCTGAGAACAGACACAGGGACAATGACAAAGCCAACAGTGATATGACATCTCAATGCCACTTCAAGAGCCAGGGCTGTCCTTGCATGCCACACAACAGCAGTGACCAGAGTAAAAAAGAAACATGCCTTGGACCTTTCCAACTAAACCTGTGGCTTCATATAGTCCATATTACCAAACTGAGGCACAGCCACCGGCCTGAGGTCATATGACTAAGAACTCAACTTCTAGCACCTACGTAAAATATTAACTTACTGCGTCAGATGGAATCTCTCTCTTTGGGTGACACTTTTTATTGTGTTGTTGCCCTCAGTCCAACATGAAATCTCATATCCTTTAGTATTGTTGCATGTCTCATACCTGCCACATCAGTAAGATATAAGGCAAAGACTATGTTGTCATTATGTCCCTGCCCCTCGTCCCTCAGAAAACCCTCCAAAGCCCAGCAGTCACTGGAAAACCTCCGTGTCCCTCCATCTCCATCTCTCTAGCTCTCTCTGTCCACCTCTCTCCTTTATTTAATGCTATGCTTTTGATAGTGTCTCCATTTCTGTATTTTACTTTCAGCTAAGTAAAATTTGCTATAAACTTGTAGTTCTACATTTCTCAATCATCAGCACAGTATGTGGTGTATTTACTTAATTTAAGGTTTTAGAATATCCCTGAGTTGGGTAAATTGCTCTAGAAGTCAGATAAATTAGGTAATTTTCAAAAGCAAGTTGGTCTAATTCCAAAGGCGGTGATTTTTCCCACGGCTTCCTTTCTCGCCGATGCAAGTAGAACTTCAGGTGCTTCAGAAAAAACAGATCAGACAGGGTCTTGGTAAAATAGCTTTCGAGCTCCTACAGCAGCAAAGGTCACCCCACTGTGCCCCAGGCTTCCCCTGGACCACCAGGAGGTAAAATTTCTAAAACCCTACACACCCCATTGGACCAGATTTCACAGACTGAGAGATGCCAGTGCTACGTTTTTCATGGTGCATCACAATTTCAAATGTATCAGCTATTCAATATTCAAAAATTACTTAAACTTGTATATCCCATTAACTGATCGTTAGTATCAGTATCTACTTAAATACAGAAATGTTTCTCATGGATCTCCATGGAGTGCATTTTGTAAAAACAAACGCAGTTACATTTTAAGTGAAAAAAGAACAATTTCCAAATATAAGCTCTGATTCCTGTTTGTTTCCTACTAAAATCTCCACCAAAACTCTCTGTCTTTGCTATTGTTACCCTCAGAAATTCAACAATGTCCTTTGGGTTACAGATTAGTTAACAAGTAATTTTAAAAGAGAATAATGAAGATAAATATCTTTAATTTTGTACTTCATTTTGTCTCCACACAATATACACAAGCTGTGCTTTTATTTACTGTGTGTTCCTCCTTGGTAGTAAATTAGCACATATTTTAGCCAGGGCACTATCTGAGATATTAATATTGCCACTCTCCTGTAAACTATATACTCCTGGAGCTCATTCCCTACAAGCACACATTAAAATGCTTTAGGAAGACTGCACCTTTGAAGGTACTGTTTTCATATGACATTTCACAAAACTACCAAACTTCAGTTCATTTACTTGGACACCGACGGTTCTCACTCATGCTTTGTTCCCTGTCTGCCGTCCTTCACGGCCCAGCTCAAATATCGCCTCCTCTTAAGAGTCCAACACTCTTAGCTCCTGTGCTGCCAATACATATAACATGCAGCTTCCTTATGGCTCCCACCAACAATGAAGCTGGAAACCTGGGCATGAGTGGATCTGTCAATAATCTGCCACACCCCCTCTGTGTTCGCACAGTAGACTCTGATCTTTCTAAAGACAGTACTTTTATATAATCCACTGCATGTAATTTGTCCTTATTCAAGCTTGGCAGGGTATCATCAATAAGTATTCTTTAAATTAAATCTGGAAAAGCATCTTGTGTCACATTCTGGGCCAGTCTGATTATGTATCCCATTTAAGGATTCTGTATTTGACAGTGGCATCCAGTGATGTCCAAAAGAGCATACTGCTTTTTGTGGTAAACTTCTAAGGGCACATTTTGGGTGAGGAACACTGAACTTCACCGGCCAGAGCACTGTCCATTTAAACAGACTAAGAAAAACAATGTTACCTTCTCTTCTCCAGAGATTTTTATCATCACATTACCACTAGTTATCACCTATGTGAGAAGAACAAGTTCAATATGTCTTAATTTCAGGAAGAAAGCAATTCTTCATGTTCTGGAATAAATGTTTTAAAGACACTTTTTCCCAGAATTATTTTCAAAGCCAAAATTTACCACCTTTTTTTTTCATGCCCAACTTGTCTTTCATTCAAAATATTTAATATCCAAGATTATGGCATATACTTATCCCTCTCAGATAATTCCTCAGAGACAGCTGTCATAAAGTGTATATAAGATTTGAAGACTTTAAGAATGTGTATTGTGCCCTGGCTGGCGTAGCTCAGTGGATTGAGCGCGGGCTGCAAACCAAAGGGTCACCAGTTTGATTCCCAGTCAGGGCACATGCCTGGGTTGCAGGCCAGGTGCCCAGTGGGGGCCACGTGAGAGACAATCACACATTGATATTTCTCTCTCTTTCTCCCTCCCCTCCCTTCTCTAAAAATAAATTTAAAAAATCTTTAAAAGAAAAAGAATGTATATTGTATATATGATAAAAATAGACTGCAAGTGGATTTTTCAATCAAGCTGAATTTTCTTCTTCTGTTTGGTAGGACTTTAGTTAATTTTCACTTATTTTTCATTTATCATGCTATCTGCATTCAATTTTATGTCTCCCATCTCTATTTGTTCTTATCTGTTATGTATGGATAGAATCTTTAAATATTTATCATCTTAGTTATTCAAGTTTAAAAGTACACAAGGACTTTGTGGAGACCTTATACAGACAAACCTTACATTTCCACTATATTTTACAGATAAATGTGTCCTTTCTAATAATGAGTCTTTCCTCCCAATCTGGCTTAAAAAGACATGAATTCCTTAAGCGCATAAATCATGTGTTTGCATAGAACTCGATTCTTTGGTTAACATAAATGCTTCATGAGAAATGTTATGTTAGCATAATAGTTACGAATGGGTTTCGTCTTGCATTTAATATATGATCTCCTTGAGATCATGAGAGTTAAAATACCACTTGCTTCATAAAAGTACCAAAGATGTTCCTGGATTCAGTACATCACAATAGCAGAGGTAGTTCTTTCTTGTTAAAAAGAAAAAAAATTAAAGAATCATATTGTTCCCCAAACACTTACTGGTAGAAGTTTCTAACACAAACGTCTAGAGGTACATCTAAGTCTAACTCCTCCACTCTCAGCTTCCTAATATCTGCGTCCATGATTACCAGTACTGAGTGTTAGCAGCTGAATTTTTTAAATGGGTAGAACAGTGAAAAATTGTTTCCTAGCAATACCATTTTATGAAGGCATGAAACCACTCATTTATTTCTCTTTAGTTTCAGATGAATAGCTTGGTGATCATGTAGCTCTTTCATATAAACATAACATTGTAATAAAAAATTTGAAAACTCCTTCAAAGGAACATTTTGCAGGATTTTCTTGAGACATAAAGAACAAACCAGCAGGATTTTGAGAGTAATGCTTGGTGTTTGTTATTAGCTGTATGGTCTGCCAAGAACATTCCGTGCTTATGGTTGCAAGTCGTTATTCCCATGGACACCCGATCCTCAGTCTCAGATCTGCAGGGTCCACTCTCCAAGTGGTTCAGTCTGTCTTCTCTCTCCATCTTGCCATCTGCCATGTCATCTCTTCCCAACTCCTGCTTTTCCTAATGGAACTTCCTGAATCACTTCCCCTCAGCTTTCTTCAGGTACAGCCCACAGAGTCAGTTTTCCAGATGTCGAAATGTTACCTTCTATCCACTCAAGCAATTTCCTAACTTCTTCCAATTTTTCACTTTCCAGCCTCACACTATGCTAATGATAGAGCACAATAATGGTAGAGATAAAAAATGAATTCTTGAACTCTAATTATATATCTCACCTCTACTTCTTACTTTGCATTAGGAAAAAAAAATCTCACAGAAAACTAAAACAATGTATCATTTAATTTATGACACGTGACTAAGAAAAGTATTAATTACTCTTTTATCAGTTATGTGACTCTACCTTATTTATTTCATTTCCTTTTTTTGCTCGTTTTTCTACCACAAGTGTTTCCCTTCCCCAGAAGAATTCTTCATGCTACAACCAAGGACTGTGAGAAAACTGTCACACGTTCTTGACTGGCAGCCTTCGCCCAAGGCACACTGGAGTCGGGGATATTTATATGTATTCATAAGCTGGCGGTCCAGTGCAGCAAAGAACAAAATGCATCCTGGACTTTCCACATACTGATCAAATCCTAAGCCCGAGGATAACGTGCCCTACTCGGCAATTGTTTCTGTAAGTAGCCTGGAATTTCTAAGGACCCAGAATCTTAACTCACCTCTTAGTCCTTATTAGTTCCTATTTGTCATTTCTTTTGTGTGGGCCAGGGCACCAGGGTGTGACAGACCGTGTGCCAGCCCACAGGAGACGCACTGCCCTGCCCACCTCAAATTTACCATATAATACAGATGAGAAGAAAACAAAAATATTGAGAATTCAACTACAAGGCAATTGATTGCCCCTTTCCTTAAAACAGTAACCACCACAGAGATGGAGCCCATCATTCCAGAATGACGAAGGGCTACTAGCCCGATGTTCTGCTGAATGACAAACAAGCACTGTAATCAGCTGCCTTGTTAACCCAGAAGCTACAAAGATTGGCCAGGTGTCGAGAGATAGGAAGCAAAGGGAAGAGCAAAAGCAATTATCAGGGGTTAAGAAAAATAATCAGAAGCTGAAATGTTTGCCTCAGTCACTGGACTGTCAGTTAAGAGACCTCGCAGACGGGCCCCCCTTATCCCTCATCTGCGGTCCCATCAGCAATCCACGTACTAATGCCAAGTTTTCGCATTACTGTAAGTAGGAATACTCTTCATAGCCTGGGGTGGTGATGGAATAAATAAATACGTGAAAATGTCATAAAGGGAAGATTTGTTTTCTTTGAGAAACCTGAGACACAGAAAGTTGACAGCAATATGTGTTGAGTACTGCAGCCCATCGAATGTACTGAAATCAACTTTGGGAGTGTTGTCCGGCTTGTTCACTGGCAGAATTAAAAATTTCAGGCCCTTTGAGCACAGACTTAGCTCCCCTCTTTATCTAGGCAATGATAATGCCTGAGATTCCAATCAATCCAGCTCTTATTTCAGAGCACATGGTACAGAAGTGGTTAGGGTGAATTGAAGGAGTCTGGGCCCAGAGGAGAAGATCCAAGCTCCAGGCTCAAAGTCTCCTGGGTCACAGTGACTAGTTCTAGTGCCACTAGCAACTGACAGTGTGACTTTTGGGCCTCAGATTTCTTTTTTTTTTTAAATATATTTTTAAACTGTTATTCAAGTACAGTTGTCTCCATTTTCTCCCCACCACTCCCCCCCCCCATGCTGGCCATCCCCACCTACCTCCCTCGATTCTACCCTTCTTTGGCTTTGTCCATGAGTCCTTTATACATGTTCCTTGACAGCCCTTCGCCCTTTTTCCCCCATTACCCCCTCCGGCCTCCCCTCTGGTCACTGTCAGTTTGTTCTTAATTTCAATGTCTCTGGTTATATTTTGCTTGCTTATTTATCTTATTGATTAGGTTCCACTTATAAGTGAGATGATATGGTCTTTGTCTTATACCGCCTGGCTTATTTCACTTAGCACAACGCTCTCCAGATCCACCCATTCTGTCACAAAGGGTAGGAGCTCCTTCTTTCTTTCTGCTGCATAGTATTCCATCATGTAAATGGACCACAGTTTTTTGATTCATTCATTTACTGATGGGCACTTAAGCAGACTCATCAAGAAAAAAAGAGAGAGGACACAAATAAACACAATCAGAAATGAAAGAGGAGAGATTACAACTGATACTACAGAAATACAAAGGATTGTAAGAAATTACTATGAACAACTATATGCCAAGTAATTTGAAAACTTAGGTGAAATGACCAAATTTCTAAAAAACAATAATCTCCCAAAACTAAATGAAAAAGAAGCAGAAAGCCTGAACAGACCGATAACAGCTGACAGAATCAAAGCAGTAATAAAAAAACTCTCGGCACACAAAAGCGCTGGACCAGACAGTTTCACGGGAGAGTTTTACAAAACATTTAAGGAAGAACTAACCCCTATCCTTCACAGACTATTGCAAAAAATCCAAGAAGAGGGAAGACTCCCAAACTCTTTTTATGAAGCCAGCATCATCCTAATCCCAAAACCAGACAAAGACACAACAAGGAAAGAAAACTCCGGGCCAATATCGCAGATGAACATAGATGCTAAAATCCTCAACAAAATATTGGCAAACCCGCATCCAGCAATACCCTAAAAAGATGGGCCTCAGATTTATCTGTAAAATGAATGAAATGGAATTAGAGCTCTGATTTTAAAATAATATATATTTTTTCTCTAGCATTTAAAGCCTTTATTCAAACCAGTATCACATGGCAGTTTTTGCTATAACTCTGTACTGGGAAGGCAGGGTTCATGCTGGAGAAACACGTTGCAACACTTCCCTGGGAGATTCCTAGAAAACTTCCAATGAACTCTAGACAAACAGCCCAAATGAGATGATCTCATGACGAACTAATATATCCCTCTCAATTTCAGGGGTGCCAGTTCAGAACATACTTAAGAATATAAGTGGAAGGTGTAAAAAAAAAGCAACAAAATAAAACACAAACAAAAACTACAACAGAACCCCTCTATTTGTGCCCAAGGTCAGGAAATAGAAAAATCCACCTCTAGAGTGCACATTTTCAACAGATGATATGACAGCGGAGAGACTATAGATTTTCATCCCAGAGAGATGGAAAGAAAAGCTGATGCCCGAGCTCTCTGGATAAACTACATCAGCAGGAGGCGGGCTGCTATTTGTCTGATGCCCCCAGGCAGGCAGCACGCTCTCTTTAGTATGTCTACACTTTAAAACCCGCTTTCTGTGAAATTAGCAGGCCTGGTTTTTTCCATAATATTACCCTGCACAAGTTTGTAAATCTCACTGACTGGATGAGTAATACCTTATACTACATATTATTACATTATAGCACACATAAATCCTCAGTAGAATCGCACACCTATTTAATTGCTAAATACATTCTTTTCTGGTCAAAATAATGGAAATAAGATTTTAGAGTGTCAACAAAATCTTATTTCCATTATTGACACTTAGAAATATTGGGGCATCACTTTAATAAAGTTATCAGAATTTCCCCAAGCCAGGATGGTAGAGAATTTAGACCATGCTAATTTATCTATCTATTTTTGAGTTAAATTCCAGTACAACACTGTTAAAATTATCATGGCATAAATAATGATTTTGCACACAAAAAAATAATTCATCACGTCTAGCTAAAAGTTATACTCTCAAGGAATATCAATTCGCATAAAACTTTATTAAAAATAAAATGGCTATAAATGTGTATGTGCACTTGCTATGCATGCATTGATGAAATGCACAGAAGGTGCCCACCTACTAGTGCTGGCTGGTCACAACCACCATGCATTCACTTCTCACTCTCTGAATTGTTGTGTGTGCCTCCGAAGCTATGGCTGCACTGGAGGCTGGTGGTATGAAAACGAACACAGCTTCCTGCAGAATGGAAGGCTCCCCATGCCTTGATTTATTCATAGACAAAATGTCAATAATATAAAAAATTACAGCATGAAATGATAATGTGATGGTACGGAACTTACTGGGACTAAATAAAGTATCTTATTTGAAGTATTTTCACCTTTCCCAGGCTCTAGGAAGTGCTATATGATGTTTCAGTTATAATAATTTTTATTAGTGCTAACATTATTACTCAGTAACAAATAAAAAGCCTCTTGGGAGAAGACAGGCAAACATATCTGGATACATGAGGTTCGAAATGGAGAACTGTCTCTAACCGAAACCAGGAGAGGTGATAAAGAAAGTGATTTTCCATGATATCTTGCCATAGGAGCAGTTATTGTCCAAGAGGAGAAATCTGAGGAAATCAAAGAAATCACAGGGCTGCGGGGCACCGACATCTAAGGCTGGGGAGTAGAGAGCAGCTGTGACTGCAGCCACAGCCGTTTATATTTGAGACATTGGTAACTTTGTAAGAGTTCAGTTCTGGAGAAAATGAGGCAGGTAACCACTGTGCTGTGTGCCAGGCTTTGGATCCCTTACTGAGCAGCTTGGAATTCATTCCACAGGGAAGGGAGAGCAGTGTGCAGTTTGTGAGACAGGAACTGGTCACAAGAAGGGAGAGAAAGCCACCATGGTCTCACAACACACATCCCTCTGGGAGGAACTGCCGCCTGGACAGCCCTCTGCTCTTCCTACTTGCCTTCCACCCCAGGACTGAGCCTCAGCTTTGAAACATCTCACCAACTCTGGGATTCCACCACTGGCTGTGTCCCTGAATGGATTTTTGGTGAAACCCTTTTAATCCTCTGACCCTCTTCTCATTTCTATCCTGTGCAGCCCGGAAGCCAGCTTCCCCCTCCCAGCGGTCTGCCTCAGGCTGTGATTCCCTGATTCCAGGACCACCAATGTATACCAGAATCCAAGGATGCTCAATCCCCTATTGAAAATGGTACAGCACAAAGCATTCATATACGGAATTCATATTAAAATCCATTCCTTCTATTACATTTTTAGAATTGCTAAAGATTTCATTCCAAGCATACATGGAATTGCTCATTCAGCCAGGTCCATGACCTGGGAATAGGTTGATCAGATTATGTCTAAGATGTAGCTAAAGCAACCAGGCACAGCCAAGCCACAGCGGAAGCTCAGGCCAAAGAAAAAAATAACTAATATGGATCTGGTCTCTATTTCAATTTTTATAATTTATTCATCATAATTTTTTAAATCAATTGTGATCTTTTTAAATAGTGCATTAAAATAGTATTTCTTTTGATTACTCCTTAAATTTACACCTGAAGCGAGTGCCTCACTTGCCCTGCCCTTGTCCCAGCCCTGGGAGGGGCAGATATATAAAAAACACTCCACTCAGGGGTCTGGCAGGTTGTAGGATGGGGGTGGGCGCACGAGATTCAGAACGCACTGTGTCCCAAGACTAAACAGCCAAGGAGAAAGGATGGTGTTTCCCTGCAGAAGGACCCAGTGTTTCCAATACCTTCATAGTTCTGCCTCACACGGTCCTGTTTCCATATCCTTTCCCTGGAAACATACAACCCAAAAGTCAAGGCATCTTAAGGTTTTAGCAGCAAAGCTAAAGCGGAATAAAATAATTTCATGAAAATGTTTGACTAGGGAGACTAAAAACCTCTATCCTAGACATTTTTCTTTTACCTGTGGACAAAATGCAACCTCAGCATGCCATGTATTTTTAAATTTAAGTAGAAGAATAATGTCAGTTCACTGTTTTTACTATTAGAATCAGATTCTATAGGATTTTTAAAATTAGGTGGACATTTAAGAGCTCATCCTTCAGGCTAGGCTGTGTAGTGGGTTGAAAGTTGGCCTCCCAAGTCCCTTCAGGATGGAGGAATGAAAGGGGTGGACGATTCCTCAGCTGCCAGGAGTGCTGTTGGCTGACAACTCACAGCCAAGTCTCTCTCCGGGGCCTGACCTTAGCTGGTGGGAGATGCTTTGCCTAAGGTTATGCCCTCACTTTGGAGCAGCTTGCATCCAATATCTGGTCCATGCTGGGATACAGAGTCTTAGCCCCCTTGCCTTAATCTGGGACAGGTTTAACAGGTCATTTTAGCTGTAGGTGGACGCAGAGGTAAAACCAGCTGATGCCGTTGTGTCAACTTTGGGGAAAATCAACTTTTCCCTTCTCCTCGGTGCTGTTTCCTGCACTCCCGGACAGGTGGATTCTCAAGGTAAACTTCCTGAGAGCCAAGTACTCATGTCAGAAACCCAGCATGCAATACACTGAACTCCTTAAAAAAACATTTTGGGGAAGAAAAGGTGAGTCACAGCTGTGAGTGAAAGAAAAAAACAGACACAATGCCCCAGCTGGTAAAGAGAGTGGTTTCTTCCAGTTGTCAACATTCCACTTTGTCTGGGTGTCACTGCAGTCATGGGTCATACATCCATTTAATAGGGGCAGGTGCTTTGATTGTCAGCTACATAAACTGTCCCAAGTTTGTCATTTACCGTCTCTATTAATGAGATATTACACACTGAAGCACTTCCTATTGATTTAACTAAAAGGGCACTCCAACGGTTCTCATTATTTTATAAGGTCAAAAGAGAAAATGACCACAACTCCATCAGTCACAGAAATATCAGGAGTCTGTTGGCGATGTGATGGAGGCGGTAGAAGGGTCTGGGCAGAGAAACGAATGCTCAGGAAGAAACCACTCCCAGAGACACAATCAATTGCAACTAAAATAATTTAACAACCAATAAAACATAAATACATACATTTCTATAAATTTGAAAACAACTGAAAGCATTAACTGCTTAAAATTCAAATGACTCCTTTATGAAATACCAAAACATTTCTACTGTAGGCAATTTCTAGATGCAAATAAAAAGGGATGTTTTTCTGAAGCTTAGTGTGTCTGAGTCATTTTTCCAATACTAAGCAATGAGAATACTCAAACATGTATCGCTTTTCCATTTTAAACAGGGGATCCTGATCCTTTTAGCCCTTCCCAAGTCTCAGTCTTGCTTAGATAACATACTTTCTGATTTATTCATAACTACATGGTTAGGTACACATGATTTTGTCCTGTCTGATTGTTAGTATTAATCTATGTCTCAGAAACCTACAAGGCATGTCCTATCTCATTGAATCCTGACCAGAACCACATGAGGCAGAGAGTACCACTGGTTGCTTTAAAAAT
Source organism: Macrotus californicus (assembly GCA_007922815.1). Taxonomy (NCBI): domain Eukaryota; kingdom Metazoa; phylum Chordata; class Mammalia; order Chiroptera; family Phyllostomidae; genus Macrotus; species Macrotus californicus. The sequence goes on along the minus strand of VMDR010006849.1, from coordinate 25,755 downwards.
GAAAAAACCTGAGTCTTAAGGAGGTTCAGTAGCTTGTCCCTCAACACTCAGCTAGTAAATGGGGAGCTGGGTGGATCTGACCACCGCCACCACGTCTGCGCTTCTGACCAGCGTCCGGCACTGACTTCCGACAGTGAGACAAAACACCTCTGAGCACCTGGCATTGCCCTCTTAGCAGAACTTCTATGGAAAACAATCTTTAATTAAATCTCTACCCTGCTTTTTCAGGCCTTTATTTCATTTGTGAGAACAAACTCTCTCTCATGTTGCTAACTAGATTCTTCAAGTTAAGGGCAGACAGCCTTTTATGGAGAATGCCTTTGAGGACTCTTTAAAAAGGGGAAAAAAACTCAGCTATATTTAGGACAGTTAATCCAGTGCAGGAATATTTTTCTACTGTAAAACATGTTTTCAATACCAGTTAATTATTGCCTGAAATATGGATCATCTGCCAGGTAAATCTGCCTGTTTTTTGTTCAGAGAAAATGTTGGTATCCATTCACTCATCTTCAAAACTTCTCGTATTAAATTTAAATTCAAATAGTATTATACACAGAGAAAAAAAGACTGGAGGGAAACACACCATATATTAACTTAATAGGTTGCAGGTGATTTTTTATCTTAATAACTATTTTCTTATTTTATCTCTTAAAATTAAACAATAATAACCAGAATTTTAAACATATGCCACATCCCTCCAGTGGCAAAGAAACTACCCAGAAAGTAATTTTGTGGCTGTTTAATCTGTGTTTGATTTAGAAAAGGAGGCGATTTTAGAAGCAAACTACACATTAAGACTGAAAATCTCACTTGTGAACACAGCATGTCATTAAAGATCATTTCTCTAAATGAAACATCTCAAGTAATGAATTTCGTGGTGATTTCATATCTTGAGGGTGTTTCTCAGAATTTATTTTTCATTTAAAGAAAAATAATCTTGGTCTTTTTGAGGCAGAATGACTCTGGGGAAGAAGCATCAATCTGATTCAACAAACATGCATTCATTGCTCACTGGAGGCAAAGCAGCTACAGGAAACGGGGACAATACGAAGGTCTCCGTATTTGGAAGGGTGATAAGGTGAACATTTCAGCAGAGATTTTCATTTCTGATTATATTTAACTTTATTAATAACAAAGAGACTCAAAAATTCTATTAAAACGTAATGTTGAAAATGGCAACTATAATGTAATTGCGCCAAGTCTGGTAGAAAAATATTCTATTAGTTGGGCTGAGAAAAATCAATCATCTTCGGTGCATATAAAGCAAATGCCACATACCCCACTTAGCATCCACTTTAATAACAGTTCTGGAATAGGTCTTCCAGCTAATGAAAAATGACTTTCCTTACGAATAATTTTCACTTTCTGGTCGGAAAAATGACATCTTCAAGTAATAGCCAAGAAGACCATTTTGGTCATTCTTCTTCAGGTTGTCCACCAGCTCCCATTCCAATGAATGTTAACTGGAATGAACTAGACACAGGGGTAATTCCATATGCATCTGCACATTAGGGATTTTCAAAGAGCACTGTACATGTCATCTTATACACCCTTTAATGCAATACTGCTTTGAACTGTTGGAGAAATATTCCCAACATCTATGGCTCATCTGTTTTTTAAGAACAAGGAAGTCCCCATTTGCCTCTAAGCACTAGTCATTTTGGGATTTTGTAAAGTGCTGAGCAGAAAATCAAATTCCTGACAATTATCATGACTAATTGTTTCTTAGGACAACAGCTGGTAACCCCATCATCCCCCATTTTAATGAACTAATAGGAAAGCGAAAGCAGGGCGTTCGTGAGTTAATTGCTCTGGACAGTGAATGACAGCATGAGGCGTGTGGGGCCCCCTCCGTTGGATACATCCTGTGCTTGTCCCCAACACACATAAATGCTGGACACAGCATCATAAAGTCCCATCTTTTCCTCATTCCCTGTCTCCATGCCCACGTGCCCAACAGTCTCCTAAGAAATGACATTTTAAATCATGAGACCCCAGTTGATCTCCTCCAGGACTGGGATATCATCTCATTCAGCCCCTGCAGTGACAACTGTGTTCTTTCTATGCCAAACTTGTTCCCTGTTAGGGCCTCTGCACTTGCTCTTCCCTTGCTTGTAAGTTCTTTCTCAAGACTTTCTAGTTCAGTCTCCACCATGACCTTGACACCCTATTTACATAGAGCCACCCCCTCCACTTCATTCCCTCCTTTTATCGTCTTCACGGGACTTAACACCAGCTGAACCTCTTGCGAGAAGCAAAGTGTTGTGGGAGAGAAGTCCTTACCTCTCTTACTAAACTTAGTATCCCCAAGACTTACTACAGCACCCTAACATTTAGTAGGCGCTCATTGGATTTTTGTTGGATGGATGGATGAATAAGTAAGTAAATAAAAAAATGCACCATCTTTTGTTCAAATGACTAGAAAGGTGTCTCTCTCCCTCTTTGGTCCCCACATTCCATTTTCCACAGAGAAACAAGGATGATCTCTCTAAATTGAACATCAGTCAAGCACCACTTCTCTGCTTCAAATATCCCGGTGGATTCCCTTTGTAATTATGAATCTGAACTCCTTGTCATAGTCTTCAAGGAAGGTGCAACAAAATCTGACTCATGCTTTAACCACATCTCACTCCCATCCTTCTTCCCCTGCCCTCATCCCCATACCAAACTCAGTTCCTTTGAGAGCTTTGTGTTTACTGGTACTCCTTCATCAGGACCTACTGTCCCCATCTTGGCATGGAAGCCTGCTTCCCTTGATGGCCCCTCAATTCAAATAGGGCTTCCTCAAAAACCTAACCTGAGCACTCAACATAGCTGAAATCAGATAAACAACTAGGACTATGGTTTTAATTTTAATACATATACTTATAAAAGGCCAGGAAATGTAACTTTGATGGGGATGGCTAAGAATACCTTCTATTTTACAATAGTTCAAACTCAGCTTAAATTTGACATTGTTGGTGCTGTTTCCATGTTAATCTTTCTAGAACATTATTTTCCAGTTCTATAATTATACATATTTTTCTCTACTATAGTAATTTTGGGAAAAATTAGTACTCAGCATTGTATGTGTGTGGGGGGTATTATTAGACATTATTCAATTAGTCTGAGTTATCTTTATTCTCCTTTTTGTCTTTAATTAAATAGTTATTCTTTCCTTCTTATAACGTGCTCTCCAATTCTTTTTCTCTCCCCACATAATACCTGCAGAAGCACACAGGTGCTTCAGAGCTGCAGTTTTGCTTGTATTAGTGCTTCCTATAATTTTGAATGTTTAACATAAAACTTAGTGTCATCTGTAAACACAGCTCTCATTATTCTTAACAAGTGAGGCACATAAACACAATAAAAGGTACATCTCTTCAAAGCAGGATAGCTGACATGAAGGGCCTATTCCCGAGCAGGAGGCAGGTTCGCCCTCCAAACGGAGCCTCACAGAACTGTTGTTAATGTAAAGTCTCACTCTATCAAAGGCTTGGATGCCATCCTTACAGAGAAGATGGCATACTAAACATCAGTTGAAAGGCAAACGTCAAAAGGCGTGTTTTCATTAAACTTCATTAGTTTCCATGCAAGTCCTCACTTTGATAAAACTTCCGAGGACTCAGCTCCATCAGAGCAAAGCGGAGAAAGATTACAAAGCAGTAGCCAAAATGCAGAAGCTCAGATGCATACAAGCTTTTTATGTCATTTAGCATTAGCATAGTGTTTTCAAGGTAACACATGTTCTTGATACATGGAACTCACCCACATACATTTGAAAGACATACAGTCAAAGTTATTAGAACTGAATCCATCCTTTTTAATTTGGTGACCTAGCTCCCAAAAAGTTACACAAAGAACAGACCTGCATGCTACTCTTATATCCTCATTTCACTCGGATTTTGACCTTTATGTAACAACTAGGGTTGAATGTTTCTTCACAGACCAGTCTACAAGGAGTGTATGATCACATTTACTAAAACACATGGAGCTTTTCATCTTTTAATTTTTAAATATTTTTGCTCTATTGTCCTATTAACTAAGGGAAGAGGAAGATGAACATCTTTGGCTAAGCAGGTATATTTTGAATAGTTTTATTTCAAGTACTATAGAAGTTTGTTTTGCAAATAAGATATGTATTCTTATAATGTCTGAAAGCTAGTCGGAATTCTATAAATCAGCAGGTAAAAATGAATAGTGGAAAACAAAACAAATGCCATCATACAAATTGTTCTTGTCCAAGAGGCTTGTGAAAGGGAAGAAGGAAAATTTGTGTGTTTTTTGACAAAAAAAAAATGAATATATAAAAGTACAGAGGAATTTGTGCATTCATGCACATACGTAGATCTTTAATCCATCTCAGTTCCAATGTATTCTTGCAGGCACTATTTCTTACGTGGTTATATATTTGACACCATTGCCCACGAACAAGAATTTTATAAACTCATAATGACCCTCCCGACACACACAGCTTGGCCATGCTTTCTCTCTTCGAGTGTTTAAATTTTCAATTCTTCTTCAAAATTTTTCAAGACAGAAATCCTGCCCCAATCCTGCTTCCCATCCCACTTGAGGGATTTCATGAAGGAAATAATTCAGCACAGGAAAACCCAGACTGCAACAGGAAGTCACTGCACAACTCCATTCTACTTCAAGGGCATTACCTTCCGCCTGAGGGATTCTGGGTGTGAGCGCTCACAAAGACTGAGAACCAGAGGGGAAACTGATTCGGTATTCCACGTGCTCCGGAATCGAGTGTGCTCCCGAGACTGGCTATGGCATTTAGTTAGTGAAAGAAAGGCACCAGAAGTGAATGAGGAGGAGACTACCTTCCACGGATATTCATTAAAATCCCTTCTTTACGAGAGGAACTTGACATTGCCCCAAGGCTCTGTAGCTGAAAGTAAATAAATATATAAAACAAAACAAGCAAAGTGTGAAATCAACTACAAGTGAAACAAGCCCTTGTGAATGCCGTACATATTAAATAAACATTTTCTCATGCCATTGTTTTTCACTTTCCATTGTAAAGTTGGAACTGGCATTTACACAGCAAAGTCTGAAACATCTGTTTCTAAACCAAGACAGACACAACAAAAGCAGAGCGTTGGGACTTGGGAGCTTCACATTATTGCTTCTCACTAGGATTAGAATCCCAGTGGCTTCATTTGTCTGACGAAGGTGAAGGCACATATATTTCCAGGTCAAGTGATTTAATGATCAGGGAACAGAGAACAAAAGCCCTAGATTCAAAGTCAGAGGGCCTGGATTCTAGGCCAGTTTCTGCAGTTTATTAGTTGTCTGGCCTTCGGGCATTACTTAACTTTTCGGGTCCTCAGTCTTCACTTCTATAATAACAGGGGACCCGCTCTGTGTCCCTCACCAGATTATTGTCAGAATCAAATGAGACGACACCACAAAGGCCATACAAAATCTAATACAGTAGGCAATGTAACTGTAAACTGGAGTTGTTTCACCTCAGTTGATGAAAGGCCTGCAATACAATGCAATACAGACATGATCCCTAACACTTGATGGTTCGACATACAATTTTTCAGCTTTATGATGATGTCAAAGTGACATGCATTCCGTATAAACTGTACTTAGAATATAGAATTTGGTATTTTCCTGGGCTATGATGTGCTGGGCAGAGGCAGTGGGCCCAGCTTCCAGCCAGCCACACAGTCACAACCGTAAACAAGCGATACTCGGTGCGCTGTGTTACAGGAGTGGATCTAATGTTTCATGTTTTTGCATCCCACCAGGTCTACAAAATACCCATCTGTGTCTCCTGCTTCTGGTGAGAAGAGGAGAAAGGCAGTTACAATTGAGATGAAATTCAAGATAACTGCACAGCTGTGGGCTAATGTAATTATTCTGAGAACATTTAAAATAAGTTAGGCTGAGTTATGATGTTTGGTGGGTTAGGTGTATTAAATGCATTTTTGACTCACTACATTCCCAACTTACAATGGGTTTTCTGGACATAACTCCATCTGAATTAAATTAAAAAGCATCTGTAACAGAATAATGTCATTCACAAATTGTTGAAAACTTAAATTCAACTGTATGTTATATTCCGGCCTCAAGAAACAAGGAAACTCTTGCATAGTCTAACTTCACACTTAAAGGAAGAAGAAGCAGAAGAAGAGGAAGAAGAGGAAGAACAACAACAACAAAGCCCGAAGTGAGTAGAAGGAAATAATAAAGATCAGAGAAGAAAGAAACCAAACAAACAGACTCTAAAGAAAACAATACAAAAGATGAATGAAATCAAGAGTTGGTTCTTTGAAAAAATAAACAAGAGAGAGAAACCTTTAACCAGAATCAAGAAAATAAATGAGAGGACCCAAGTAAATAAAACAGAAATGAAAGAGGAGAAATAACAACTGAAACCACAAGAAACACAAAGAATTGTAAGAAAATATTATGAAAAACTATATGGCAACAAATTGGACAATCTGGAAGAAATGGATAAATTCCTAAAAACATATAATATTCCACAACTGAATCAAGAAGAATCAGAGAATCTGAATAGACAGATTACAACTAGTTAAATTAAAGCAGTAGTCAAAAAACTCCCAACAAACAAAAGTCCTGGACCAGCTGGCTTCACAGGGGATTCTGCCCCATTCAAAGAAGAACTAACACTTAGCCCTGGCTGGTGTGGCTCAGTGGATTGAGCGTGGGCTGCAAACCAAAGGGTCAACGGTTCAATTTCCAGTCAGGGCACATGCCTGGGTTGTGGGCCAGGTTCCCTGGTGTGGGGCATGCAAGAGACAACCACACATTGATGTTTCTCTCCCTTTCTTTCTCCCTTCCTCTCTGCCTAAAAATAAATAAATAAATAAATAAACAAACAAACAAACAAATAAATAAATAAAATATTTTAAAAAAAGAAGAACTAATATTCAAAGAAGAACTATCACCTCCCCTTCTCAAGCTATTCTAAAAAATTTAAGAGGAGGACTCTCAAGCTCATTTTACAAGGCCAGCATTATCCTAATTCCAAAACCAGTTAAAGACACTACAAAGAAAAGAAAATTATAGGCCAATATCCCTGATGAACATGGATGCTAAAATCCTCAGTAAAATATTAGCAAATTGGATCCAGTAATACATTAAAAAGATCATACACCATGATCCAGCAGGACCGCTCTGGAAATGCAAGGTTGGCACAACATCCACAAATCAAAAAACGTGATATACCACAGACACAAAATGAAAGATAAAATCAACATAATCATCTCAATAGACGCAGAAAAAGCATTTGATAAAATCTAGCACTAATTTGGGATAAAAACAAAACCTTTCAGCAAAGTGGAAGAGAGGGAGCATACTTCAACATAATACAGGCCATATGTGACAAAGAATCACAGCCAGAATCATACACCATGCTCAAAAACTACAAGTGTTTCCCTTGAGATCAGGAACACATCAGGGATGTCTGCTTTCACCTCTCTTAGTCACCATAGCACTGGAAGTCCCAGCCACAGCAATCAGAAAACAAGAAGAAATAAAAGTCATCCGAATTGGAAAGGAGGAAATAAAACTGTCATTATTTGCAGATGGCATGGCACTATATACAGGGGACCCTAAAGATTCCTCCAGGAAACTACCAGAACAGATAAATGAATTTAGTAAAGTAGAAGGACACAAACATTTAGGGAGGTAGAAGGACACGATCTCCAGAAGTCAGCTGCCGTTTTATACACCAATAATGACAGCAGGCCAGCAGAGCCAGACTGAATACAGAGCTCAGTCTATGACGATAATCGCTCTACTTGGTTGTCTCCCAGCTCTTAGACACTAGTGTCTCAAGAACAACGGAACAATTGCTAACCATGACTACGTCTTGCAAAGAGCATGTCTGGCATGTTTTTTTATTGCTAAAACATATAAATTTTCTACTTCAACCTTTTATGTCTTTGTTGTTTGTCACTATTTGTTACTCAATAAAGGCATATTACAATGAGCCAAAAAAATGTGACTAATTTTAATGCAAATCATCACATCAGGAGAAAAAAAGAAGAGCTTTAAGAAAAAGCCCACAAAATGAATGTTCCCATATCTTTCCCCCCTTCACCATTCCCATCATCACCACTTCTGCAAACGCTTCATGGTCTCCTAGGAATTGCCTGTCTGATGGGTTCAGTCTTCAATGTCCTTCTCCGCATCCTCCACATTCTGACCAGAAGTCTCTTCCAAAAATACTTTTGGCTGTACCAGACTCCTCACACTTTATTGGTTTGTAAAACATTTCCTGAACACTCACAGTGTGCCAAGCGCTGTTCTTACAAGTAATGGTCCCCAAGTCCTAGAAGTTCTGAGAAACAGATCACGGTATCACTAAAATTGTACAATTTTGCAGGTCTAAGGACAGAGAGGGAAAAGAAATTGCAATAGAAAGTGACCAATCACAAAAGAGAAGGGCACAAAAGCACCATGAGAGCATAGGAAAGGGCAAAAATAATTCTCCCTTAGTAGAAGCAACCAGATACAATTCACAGAGATTGATGCATCTTAGCTGGTAGGAGAGGATAGCAGGGTTTGGGAAATTGGGAACAATGGTAAGGACCTAGATAGGAAAAATGCAAAGCACAAAGGTGCAGAAGTACATGGTTGACAAACGTGGTTACCTGAACAAAGTAATCACTCAAAGGTTATGAGTAAAGCCCCCTACCCCTACTCCAGGTAGAAATGGCTTTTATTTAGCATAGGTAGAGGAATGTGGTCCCTTAACATCCTTTCATTTTTGTTTGGGGGAGGTTGGGGAGGGGAGGTTTATTCTTTTGGGTGGAAAATGGCCAAAATCAATATTGTTTTTCAGCAACTGTTTATGTATCATAAAGTTAAGTGACATGAAATAAATTGCAAAAGAGTGAAACACAAACTAATTTGATTTTTATTATTTATGTTTTTGAAGGAAGATGTTTAAAGAATATGACATGGGGAATTTTTCCCTTTCATTTAAGTATAAAACTATTTAAAGTACAGTATTGTTTTTATCTTCATCTGAGGACACTTCTTCACTATTTCTAGAAAGAGGAAGGGGGGATAAACAGAGAAGGAAAGAGAGGGAGAGAGGAAGGGGAGAGAGGGGGAAAGAGAGAGAAAGAGAAACACTGATGTGAGAGAGAAAGGTTGATTGGTTGCCTCCTCACATGCACCTGCAACCTGCAAATGTGTCCAGACAGGGAATTGAACCCACATCCTTTTGGTCAATGGGATGACGTTCCAACCAACTGAACCACACTGGCCGGGGCCAAAGCATAGCACTTTTCAATCATTTTTAAACCAACTTTATTTTGGAAAAAAAAATTCAAGAAGCATATTGAAGGGGAAATCCTGGAACAAAGAAGATTCAGAAAAGAATATCCCATCAATTTATCTGTAATCTCCATTTTTTAAAATGGGTGAAAATACCCTTCATTCATCCATCAACACTATTAAAATCACAGTATTTCCCCAAAATATATCACGTGGTTACATTACTAAATATTAGCATAAGTCCATTAATTTCCTAACTTTACACTTAATCGCTTCGGGTCAAAAAAATCACAATTCTGTAAAAATAACTAGAAGTTGAAAGCTCAATAAGTGTCCCCCAGGCCCTGCAACAACCCTAACTGTATACACGCAGTAGATCAGGAAGGAAATAGTCCAGTAGGACTGCTGACCTGGTGTAGCTGCCGATCCATGGCTCAGGTACACACAGTGCTTGGTACACAGTTGGTACTCATTAAATGCTAGTGAAATTGGCTCACTCAGACAGTCACATATATACTCATTTACTAAAAGAGAATAAAATAGGCTCACTTGGAGAGATACTGATTTTTAACCACTGGGACAGTCAGTGCTGTCGGATCCTCACCAAACATTCTATCATAATGTGAAGTAAGCATTCAAGGTTTGACATCGGCTAGGGTCACCTGAAGTGTAGAGATAAACATGTTTTTCTTCATAGCACCCACTCAAAAATTCCATCATCTGTCATTTTCCTATGTAAATAATTTTTTCATTAAGAAAACTCAGAACAGATCATAAATTGATTTTATCACTGAATCCTATCTTCCCTGTCTCTTACAAACAAAACAGCATGTAGCACCAATCCCAACACAAATGAAGCCCATGTTTGTATGAAGATAGAAATGAAGGAACCACTAAATCCGTGCCTATTATACAAAGGATCTGGGCAGGTTTCCAGACATAATTTCTAAAAGGACCTTTCACTTATTTTCTAATCATCACAGTTTGTTCTATATCAAAGAGGGTAGAGAGTGGCACTCAGATTCCAACTAAGTAAGTAAATAATTAAAGGACCTAATCACATTGTCATTCTACTATCCGACACTTCCTGCTAGGCTGTGCCTAATTCTGTTTGAAAAACACTTTCCTTCTGGGGTAAATTTTGTCTTCTTTATGAGCCAGAAATAACTCGATAAATGATCTGACATGTTTTATGAAAGATTTCTTAAATGGTACCTTTGATAGATACAGAAACCTGCAAATTACGATTGCTTTGAAACGATGATGTGGCCTTAGGACTTTCAGCTGGGCACTGAAAGGGCAACTGATTGGCACAAGTCAAGCATGACATTGGTCTGTCCAGAAGGTATCCAGCCATGTAATATTAGAAATAGAGACATTTATTGAAAAAGATATAAGAGACAAGAAACAGTGTACATAGGACAACGATACCTGAGTTCCCTTTAAAGTAGGCACCTTAGAACCACACACAGCACTCCCAATCACCATCAGCTGCCCCATTGTTTTTTCCTGAATCTCATCAATGGTCTGAAATCTTTTCCCTTTCAAAGGTGATTTTAGTTTGGGGAAAAGGTAGAAGTCACTGGGGGCCAAATCTGGGCTGTAAAGGAGCTAAGTCACCTGGGTGATATGATGTTTTGCCACCTCTGCACCAGATGTGATACATGAGTGGGCATATTGTTGTGATGAAGCTGCTAATCAACAGTTGCCCATAGCTGCCGCCTTCTGAATCATCTGAATAGTTTCTACAGAGAAATAAATGTTCAAGCTTAATACAAAATTGGATACAGATTCGTTGCTCTACTCACTCAGTCATTTTGAATGTGACAGCCACACAGTGCACATGCTCACTCATCAGCATCTACCACTCCCACTGACTACTACAGTGAAGTCGTCATTGTTCACACATGTAGCACCAATGCACATTCCAGTCCACTCTCCTTGGCTGCCAGGTTACATCAATGTCATAAAAACTGTTCTTGCTGTATTAACAATGGCTGGATTTTTTTCTGGAGAGGCCTCATACACAATGAAGCTGATATTAATCACCCATCTCCCCTTACAAAAGTGGAGTTCTATCCACTTATTATTGATATCTCCACTATCCACATGAGGAGTACATCAAGACACTAGAGTGGCTGGTGCAGGTTTCTTCAGTCCGGTCGTGCCTGAATCATGGAGAAGAGAATGCCGTGGCTTTTCAGTTGCACTGGTGTATACAAGTTTTGTCAACAAGTCTCTCTCACAGAAGCAAGACAAAGCTGTCCACTTTTTATTTTCCCTTGTAGAACTCTATTAAAGAATGAACTTCTAGGAATATGCAAGGGAATCACACTGATTATAGAACAACAATAATAATGGTAATAATCAGAAATGTATCGTGTTTCCACTCTCTGGGAACTTCTTATCTACCCACTTCTGTCTGACTGCACTAAGGAGGCCTTTCTCAATCAGCACGTGAAAAATTTCATTCTCTGCTCCACGTCACTAGCCACTAAGATGATCAAACTGACGTGTGTGCAGCCGACGAGTCATCCTTGGATGCTGGGGAAAGTGAATGTGGGTGGACCCTATCATAGCAATCCTTGCATCCACACTGTATGGGACATGGGCTTGACAGTGTGGGCAATGAGGAGGCAAGCTGGTCACTGACAGACACCCAGCACCTACCTCCTTGTCCCCAGTAGGTTTGGTGTCTTTTGGTGAAGACTCCAACAAAAGTAGGACCACATGAGCAGCTGGATTAATCTCTCAGCAATAGCTCAAATATTGAGAAATGGCAGCAAGATTTGGGGCTAGCTAGCCTGCTGGGAAGAACCTTAACTTACAATGTAATGGTTCCATATCTATTGGGGACAGCCATGGGGCCCAAGATGGCAAAATATCTTTGTGTCAGACAGGTGTTATGTGATATGGAAAACACCAGAAGCTGGTAAGGTCTTAATGGCACAGTATGTCATTGGTGTGGATGGATGTAATCATTGCAAATTTGGGTTGGATAAAATTCTCATAGCTTAACTTTGCCTAGGACTATTTTAGAGGCTGCTGAGTACCATTTCCCCTGAGATGAGAGATGCTGTCTAAGGGAAGAATCCAGTGACAGTCACTCCAGAGAGATTTATCACTGGTAAAAGTTTAAGATGAAAATTATAATTGCTTTTTAGAAGCTGTATTATGAGACAGAATTTCAATGAATGTCCTGGAGTTCTAGAATAGCACTTCATAAGTTTCTTTTTTTTATTTCAGATGAAAAATAAATTCCATTAATTTAATATACCCTCTAAGTCCATTTGTTACACAGTAGTCCTAGAAACTAAAAGAAAAATTGACTTGACATAATAAATTTGTATCCCAACTATCAGATTTCACAAATATTGTCTCCACCTGACTTTCTTTTCAAAGTATTAACAGTTGAAAGTATATATGATTTATTTAAATAATCAGTCTGTATTCTTTAAGACTAGACACAGCCCTCATGCGGGCATGATATTCCTATTAAGACCCGTGATCATTTCTTTAACTTAGAATAGCTTCACCAGCTGCTCTTTCACTTAATGTGCACCCAAAACCTTAGCCCTAAGGAAGAATGATAATGAATCTAAGCTTTAGGGTTAGAAATGATAAGTGAGTACTGATGGAAGTGCTTTCTAAACCTCTTTTTGTAAAGCAGTTGAAAGAAGAAAGAAACATAGTCTGTGGTTGACGGTTCTGCACTGGGAGAATGCAACCTATGAGTTACCAATTGAGCTTTATCTTAGGAACTAGAAGTTCCTAGTGTCGAAAATCAACTAAATGACTATAGAATAAAATTATTAACAGGTCAGCAGATTTTAATCCAACAAGAAAGGAGTTAAATCCACGACCTGAGGGCAAGCCTTGCCACGCAAATTTGTTCATTCACGAAGTCACTGATTCTCTTAGTCAAACACCAATGGGTGATATTCTACCAGGCTGGTTTTAGAAATGGAAAAGTGAAGTCATGTACTGTTTTCTTAATTTTACACTTCTCGCCATTTTCTTAAATTATTCCAACTAACTTCAATACTCCATCCCATAATTTGAGCCTAAAATTATGCCTGCTTTTAACTGTGTCTCCTTCTTAATTGAAAACACTTAAATTTGTGCAGCCCTTAACACATTACATGTAAAGTGCCCACGCAGCACAGGACCTGACATAGCTCAGCAACTATTTCCCATAGTTGTACTTGCTATTTTTTTCCTCTGATTGACTACCTCACAGACAACAAAATGCTTTAGTTCACATGACAACTGGTGCAGAGTGCTGAAATGACTGTGATACCTCATCCAAGACCAGGGCTTAAGGAAGAGGGCCCTGTTTGCTACGGATTCAGGATAAAAACAGACAAGCACTCACTCACCAGCCCTAGTTTAGACAACACTTTCCCTTTTCCAGCTACAGAAATCAAGGCCTAGAGTGACGAAGTGTGATTCCAAGGCACAGAGTCTGTAAGCTAAAGATAGATCCAGAACTCAGTTCCAGACACAACTTCCAATCAGGACATCTCAAAATATTTCCTCTTTGCTCTAGCTATCAAGTTTCAATGATTATGGCTTCTAGCTCCTTAAAGACTATGCTACAGTAAATAAGACACTGCATTCTTTGTGCTCCTAAATCACTAATAAGTGAGGAACTGCAGCTGCCAGCTGGCTGACAGTACTGCATGGGGCTCATCCACCGAAATGCTGCCTGAATTAGCTAGTATGCATGGGATGCGTAATCATCCTGAGAAAATGCATGCGTGTATAAACAAGCAGCTTCACAGAGCAAATGTTTGATTCATTTGAACTCCACGGGAGCTCTATCTCCTACACTCTATTCTGACCACCTCTTTCTCTAGCAAGTGCCTCAAAGCTCATGACCGAAACTAGTGACAATGACCCCAAATGCACTTAATGTGCTGTCCTCCAACTGGAATGGGACTGAAACTAAATCATCAACTTTCTCCCAAACCAGTTTCCAATTTTTTTTTCATCACACAGTTTGGACCATTTGATTTACTCTTACCCTCTAGTTCAAAAACGGCAAATACGCCCTGGCTGGTGTAGCTCAGGGGATTGAGCATGGGCCTGTGAATCAAAGGGTTGCCGGTTCAATTCCCAGTCAGGGCACATGCCTGGGTTGCAGGCCAGGTCCCCAGTTGGGGCCATATGAGAGGCAACCACACATTGATGTTTCTCTCTTTCTCCTTCCCTTCTCCTCTCTCTAAATAAATAAATAAATAAATAAATAAAATCTAAAAAAAAAAAAAAAACGGCAAATACATGGTATGTGTGCTTATAGGGTTAACTGCTGCCCTAGGCAGACATCACTAATCAATCACAGCCCTCATTACCTCCCACCTCCATGGAACCTCACCCCCCTATGCTTCCCTAATGGTGCTTTGCTAGAGCCTGTATTTTACAGCTGAACACTCATCGCCATCCAAAAGCCCCAAGGGAAGGCTCTTTGCAGGTCTTTTCCTGCATAATGCTGCCATGCATTCCTTAGTTTCCAATTTAATCATGCCCTGTTGGTCCTCCATTTGGCAGCCCCTGGTTTCTCCCTGTTGCCTTGCCCAGGCTAACTCCTGTGAAATTTGCACCATGGTCACTGCATGTCTCCAACAACACTGCTCAGTTTCCCCCAACAGACAGGACTCCAATTACGTCTCCTTACGGCCAGCACACGAGAGTTGCTCCCGCATCCGTCGGCGCACGGAATGAACAAGCACAAAAGACTTCTTTTCTCTGGTCTCCGATGCCTCCCCAAGCCTGTTACACAAAATCACGTCTCACCTCTTCTACTCTAATGCTACAGAAGACATAGCTGTCTCTAAAAAGAGCTGTATGTTTACAGATTATTAAACACAGTTTAGAGGAGCTATCTAATTATGCCACCCGCTCTCAATCACCTACAATCCTAGAGCATGGAGTTGACACAATCCTTTCACAGATGACGTAGTCAGGAGCATTTTTTCTCCTCCCCTAAACCCAATCGTACTTGAGAAGGAAGTTAAAAGTTATTCAGGAAAACAGATTTGTTAAAATGCAGGTAGATTTCTCTAAGCATTTCTCTTAGTATAACTTACAGATAGAGGGTAAAACCTTGCACAGAATCCTGTAAGAACAATCTCTCCCTGGGGTGCATAACGAGAAAACATTACCTTAGCTCTTCAACACAATGATGCTCTATAAGTCTCTAAGAGTGAAAATGTAGATGGTACAAGCCATTTGCCAAACTTTGCAGTTAGGTAACGAATCTTTACACAAGCTACATGATGTCAACCCGATTAGCGAGTTTCACCCAAGTTAAAATGACTCTCTCAAAATCATCCACAGAATCCCAGCAGAATGAGATGACACCTTTGTCATCCAGGCATGATAGTGCATGTCATTCTGGCATAATATATAAGTCTGTGAACCATAATGTCCACATAACATACAGGCAAATCCCAACATCTCTTATTACGACATATGACATTTTTCAACTTGGTCAACTTTTCCATCAATTACCATATTGAAACATCTGCCTGTACTTGAGCCTTTTCTTCTTGTATGTGTCTAGAGATAAAGAAAATGTGCCTTTTTAGAAATGTACAATTCTGTAATTGAATTCCTTTTAATTCAATCATATAGTTGGTATTGGATAATTTATCATAACAGTTCAAAGTCAAGCGTGGTCTCAGCCACAAAATTCAAGTCGGTGACTTTTCTCCCAACTTTTTAATATGAAATTTTCCGAATCTTCAAAAAATTAAAAGTATAATGAAGATGTTTAGCTCTGTCACTTAAATTTGTCAATATTTTTGCCATATTTTCTTTCTCCTAGTACTAAATAAAAGTATGTATACACTGTGTACCTATATGTATATATGTGTGCATCTGTATATCTTTATAAAATGGGCATCTTTTTGAGATTTCAGATTAGCTCTTTTGTGAAATATCTCATGTTCTGTATTTGTCTAATTGTTCCCTAATTATTAGACATGGCAAAAATGCTACATGGGAGATGTTATAACCTTCCCCTTGTATCATATCAAGAAATACAATATCTCATGGCTGCATTACTGACAGAAGTGGGATCAGGTTGACTGACCCAAGTTATACCACTGGTTAAGGTGCTGCCAGAATTGGTGACACTTAAACCAGCGATTTATGTCCTGATTTAGAAAGTACATAAAATACCTGAGGACACTGTTCGCAGCCTGAAAGAATTCATATTTTTAGACACTTTGGAGATAGAAATAAGTGCCTTTTCTAACATAACCTGGGAAATTTTAAGGAGCTGACCAGAAGTAAAGAGGCAGAGTGATGAGGAAAGAAAAGATCCTGGACTGAAAGCAATTCTGAATTTTCCATCCAGGCTCTACCAACAACTCACTGCCGGGTCCAGATGGCAGACAAATTCCATCTCTGTGGCAGTTCTGATTAACTTGTGGCGGCTGCCTGGAGCACTGTGTTAAAAAGAATTTTAAGACTGTATAATGACTCGGCCAAAAAAGTGTCAACTACTGATGAGGGTTTTGGAGGAAGAAATGATAGTCTATGTGTGGTGGGTAAGATAAGGCCACGAATCCTTTGCCACTCTCCCGATCAAGAAGTGGTCTCTGTTTCCTCAACCCTTAAATTTGGGCAGTCCTGTGACTTGCTTTGATCAGTAGAATGTGGAAGAGACATTTTGCAATTCCAGAACCTGCGCTTCAAGAAGCCTTGCAACTTCTGTCTTCACCTTCTTGGACCTCTGGGCTGGCACTGCACGGAAAGAAGCCAGTCCAACTGCACTGTGGGAAATAGTAAATTTCTGATGTTTCAAAAGGCACTAAGTTTGGGGATGGTTTTGTGCACGATTCTAGATAATGTATGTAATATGCCTTTATTTTTGAATCCTGGGTAATATCTCCTTTAACCCTGTCAGTCATTGGATTACTCAGCTATGAAGCATGAGCGTGCTATTGAGTTTAAGGAGTCGTCCAGTGGTAAAATTCAAGTCTAGAAATAAACTGGCACTCCCACTTCCATTCAAGGGAACCCGCCTCAGTGTCATGGACAAGGTGATAAGGAGCAAAAGACTGCAACAGAAATTGAGAGTGTTCTGTCTAGAAAGGACCTTAGAAAAGGAGAGAACCAAGGGTCCCAGTTGAAGTGATTTGTCTGAAGTCATAAACAAGCTTGTGACAAACCCCGGTCTGCAACTTCTTCCAATCAGCCACCAGAGCACAGTTGGATCCGGTCCATTTTGATCCCTGTATCTCTCTGTTCACCCCCCGTGGCATTTCCACTCAACAACTCAGCTCCCCAGTGAAATACCTCAACTCCCCCAACCGAAATGGTATGTGCCAGGAGACGGAGACATACACTGAGTTTAGGAAAAAGAGGGGCTTGGAACAGGTCCAGGCAGAGCCCATGGCGAGAGCAGGTCAGAGGAGGGGGAGGGACCGTGCCAGGACATAGAAAGAATGATATGCATCTCTGGCTAGCTCTTTTGCATATTTGCTTCCTGATTTCACAATTTCCCTGGGAATTCCACCAGTTCTAAACGGAAAGAAAAAAGAAAAAGCCCAACTGACACCAAAAAATAATAATAATAATTCACACTAAAATTCAAATAGAAGAACTGACTATCTCTCAGTATTCATTAATTTTCATATTTCATTAAATAATGAACTTCCCATGCTTAGTCTTCTCTTGTTAGTCTCCTCTTTAAACACTGGATTAATGAGGTGATTAACCAGAAGGGGGTTTATATCTTCTATACCGTAGAGTTTGTTTAAGAAGCCAAGATAGTAAGAAATGTTGTTGTTACTAAAGTGAATGAATGAATAATCACATTTAGATAGCCTGTCTAATCCAATAAATTCTGACCCCAGTACTGTTTTCACATTTAGAAAGTTTCATAGAGAAGAGGAGTTTCATTACCGCCTTCAGAGACAATCTGACAAGAGTTCAGTGAATTCCAAAACTTTTACTGAGAATCATAAATCATTGTAGTTTTCACGAATACGTCCAGAAAAAAATAAGGCTGACGTTAGAGTGTTTCTAAGGAAGTCGATTAAACAAATAATCTACCAACAATCAGCCTGTCTACACAAAGGTTCCTAAGATGCTTATTTCTGTTTTAACTGAGCCTCTTCCAACAAAATTTTACAAAATTAATTGCACTCCTATGGGGAGTTAGAAAAATGTGAAGAATTGACATTTCTTCTGACCCACAGAGAGGCCCAAAGCCTAATGCGGTTCGCTGCGCCTGCCCGGTGACATCAGTCTCCTCCATTCCAGCTCCTCATGAAGGCTCGAGTTGTCTTTACTGGCTCGGTTTTTTTCTCTCGGACCCACTGCACTTCCTCACTCTCCTCAAAAACGTATCAAATCCCAGAACTTGAGTCTTTATCGCAGTTATTTTCTTTCATTTCTGTTGAAGTTCATAATATTCAAAAATCAAAATAAAGTCTAACTGTTGTAAAGGGGCAGAGAAGCCTCAATCGCGCTCCGAACCATGAAGCTGTCCTTTGAACTAACAGGAAACAAGCCTGTCCCAGTGCACAGGAGAAACCGGAGCTGTCTCCTCCCGGAATACGACAAATTCATAATAACTGGATGATTCCACAAAGACAGAAAGTATTTTATTTGTATTTCCTAATGTATCAAAATCATACCAATGCAAAAGTTACATTAAGACAAAAGTATATTTAATACAAAGGGAGTTTTATCAGTATATACTTGTTTTCAACTAAAAGGCTCATATTGACCCCTCCCTTCCCCTCTCTCAAAATACAAATAAATAAAATCTTAAAAATATAAAAAATAAAAAGCTCGTATTGAGTTAACTAAATATGTGGCTCATAAAATGACTTTAGAGACAGAAAAAGGACAATCAGCATGATTAAGGTGATGAAGGCTCGACGGCCTTCAGAAAACATGAACTCAAAGCGATGTTTCCTTTTTGAGAGAGGCGTATTTATAACTACACAATTTCAAAAGCCAATCAAATTGTCTGGGAAGCCACAAAGAGAGGAAGTGACTGAGTTTTCTGTTTACTTCTATTGTATTGGAAAATGAGTCCCGTAAGGAAGCTTAGCTTTACTTCTGATAGAGTAAACTTTATGTGAAGCATTGACCCCCAAAATCGACGGAGAAGAGCAAATGAATAGAGAAGGGCGCATTTCACATGCATTTGAAGACGGTTAAAATGCAGTAAAACCTCAGGTTGTAGAGCTGAGTGGGTTCCCAGAAGCCACTATCCACAAGGGCGATAATCAGTAGAGCGTGGCGCTAAGAATAGGAGCCTTGAATTCATACCACGTGGCCACTCCAGTGTCTCCACCATTTCCCAAACCTTATATAGTTTGTGCGTCAAAGGAATTAACTTTATATTTCATTGAATAATGGAGATAAAAGGACCCCCAGAGAGCACCTGATCCCAGGCCCTCCTTTTACAGATCAAAAAATCATTCATTAGGAGTAAGATGGGGAAAGGTCTTACAGCCCATCTGGAACTGGGCGGCTCATCACACTTCGTACCTGCTCTAAGTGCTCTCTCCTGCACTGCCTAAGTACTTGTGGTGTTGGCTTGGTACTTGGAGAATTAATTAGAGGCAGTACCTGATGTATCATCTTATAATAAAAAAAAGGGAAAAAAAACAAAAATGGCTCAAGGGTCAAAAGTCCCAAATTTCATATACACTTGCTCTTCTTATTAGCATTGCTATTCCAGCAAGCTGTTAAAATTTTCCCCAGAAGCTGTGAGATGTAAGGGAAAGATCACAGATTTTAAGAACACCTGGTCTTGCACCCAGGATTTTCTCTTCACTTGTACTGTGACATGGGACCACTTCATTAACCTATTGAGTTTACACTTGTGTCAAATTAAGAAAAGTAATGCTCCCTTTCTGAAAGGGTTTTGTGAGGAGTAAATAAAGGACTATGTAAACTGCCAGATACATAGTAGACGTTCAGATGGTAGTTTCCTTCCACAACCTTATTATTAATTTACTCATTAGCAAAATAAAGATAGAGCCTACTCTATCTGACTAGTTAATGGGTATTAACTCAAGGGCATGTATGTAAATAAATAACCAGATATGTATAATCATTCAAAATATATACAGATAGTAAAGCAGACCATGTGTTTTTAAAAGCTTATAATAGGATATGTTCCATTTTTTTAGAAGTCCATTCATTAAAGAAGAGGCAAAAATCAACCTCTATTACCCAGAGGTTGATTTCTCTGCAGCTCTTTGGCATATGGGTAGAGATTTGTGTTAAAATCTTTCTAACCCCTCTTCCTCTGGACTCTATTAAACTGTGTTTGAGAGTAAATGCTACTGTTTAAAACAATATAACTTTTTGTGCTGCAACCTAGCATAATTTGACTTAATAAGAAGAGAAACTGTGTTAACCCTTTACTAGGGGAAAAAAAGTGCTAACTTATGGCACATTCCACATTTAATGCAATGTTTTCCACTGCACTTTGGAAAAAATCCTAAATCTAGAGCATGGCCTAAAGTGACCCCATGCAGCCGGACCTCACCCTCTCCCTTAGCCACCATGTCCCCTGCTCTCCCTGGCTCCTTGCACTCACAACAGTCCAGTCCCACGGTCTGTGAACAACATCGGGCACCTATTGTTTTCCAGGTACCAGAGATACAGCAGGAAAAACACAAAGCATGCATACACCTAACACAGATAAGCAGCTCTGCCCTCACAATGCTTAAAAATACTAAGAGAGAACACAGTGAAGAAAACAAAGAAGTGTAGTTTACATTATGTTAGCCCTGGCTGGTGTGGCTCAGGGGACTGAGTTCCAGCCTGAGAGCCAAAAGGGTTGCCGGTTTGACTCCCAGCCAGGGCACATGTCTGGGTTGCGGGCCAAGTCCCCAGTAGGGGGCGCATGAATGGCAACCACACATTGATGTTTCTCTCCTTCTCTTTCTCCCTCCTTATCTCTAAAAATAAATAAATAAAATCTTTTAAAAAAAGAATTGTGGTTTATACGATGTTAGGTGTTGAATGATGCTATCAGGAATAAACGCAGGGAGGGGGGTGAGCTGTGTACAAGGATGGTCTTTTGATCACTACAAGGAAGCAATCTTTCCCAGCCCCATGGGCCTTTACTGGCTCGTCCTACCCCCACCCTCTTACTTAACTCCAATCAGTCAAACTTCAGTTCTCAACCTCCTAGATCAGTATCAGCCCTTGTTAGAATCTTTTACTGTAAACTTTATTTTTGCCTTCAGAGTCATTACCTGTAATTTTCAATTATTTCTATGATTTCCTTAATCCTTGGTGTTCTCAATGGATTGTATAATAAATGCCATGAAGCTGGGTCCCTGACTATATTTTTTAAGGAGTGCTTAGGATCGAGCTTTGTTGGAACTCAGTAAAATGTGCTGAATGGTAGAAGAAAGGAAGAAAGGAAGGGGCAGAAAGAAAAAAAAAGAAATGAAAGAATAGAAAAAAGAAAGAGAAAAAGAGAAGAGAGAAGGAAGATAAAAAAGTAAAATCCTCAGACTCCTACCTGAACTGCTGCAGCAAACTAGATAGAATCCAAGAACAGACCAGGGACATTGTAAATAATTACAGTGCAAAGGGAGAATGTGGAACTCAGGATCAGTTTATTGGGATGGGGTTAGTTATCACAGAGACTCACACAAGTTCAGTGCAAAGTAAAGAAAATTAGACGGCCAAATTAGGGTCAGCAACACCTGGCAAGTCTACAAGGAAAACATCATGAACCCCCGCAGGTGAGAGAAGGGAAATGAGGAGACAGTTCAGATTGGAAGTGAGCCTAAAGTGCATCAGAAGCCACCAAAAAGCCAGTTGTGTGTCCTCCTGCACCAACCTTAGGCTTACTGACCCATCTTCCCCTAGCCAGCCCTGAAACATTTAATTGGAATATGCTTCCATGTGCATTGGCTTTTGTGATTATTTCAACTTACTGAGTTTTGCAAGCATAAAATGACGGTTGCATCCTCTGTACTTTTATCCCAGGCCCCATTCACAGGAAACTCCAAGTTCTAGCCACTTATTTATCTCCTGGGAATTAAAAGAAGCTCTTAGAATACATACCCAGACCCCAGGAAGGGTCCAAACGTCCTTGGACAGAGGCCTCTGGGAAGCCTCTACTGGGAAAGCTGGGTAGGTGTGAACTGCCCATCAGACACCACCTTGAAGGAGCGCTTGCCCACCTGAAGAAAAATCCAGTGTGTGTCATTGCACAGGCTCTGGACTTAATAGCGACAGAGAGTCTTTCTTCCTGTGTAAATATGCTCAAGAGCAAGAGGGGCAGATCCATGAGTCAAGGTGGCATGTCCTCTCCGCTCTTTTCCCCTAAAATGTTCACTCTAGCGTCTGGTGTAGGGGCAGAAACTATTAGTGATGATTTTTGCGTGGATACGGATGCCTGGGGTCCAGCCACTCAGAAAGAACTCACATTTACTGACTTTTTTACCCCAACATGGATTTATTAAGCACCGTGTTAGGTATGGGTAGACAGAGAAGAACAAAGTAGATCCAGCCTCTACACTCACGTAGATGACGGTATAGAAAGAAAGCTAGTACTGAAAGAAGTAAACAAAAAGAGTAAGATTACAAAATCAACAAGAGTGATGAAGAAAAGCAGTGCATGCACTTTGCCAGGGCTCCTTCCGCTGTCTATTGCTTGTATGTTTCCAGTCAAAACACTCATCACCAAAGACCCCAGGCACTGAAAATCGCACAGGTGAGATGAGAGGGCAGACCTCGAAAACCATGGTAGACCCCAACGAAACCCCTCCCACGTGTGCCTGTTAGGGTGTGGGGGTGAGGAGAGAAAATTGGTCAAGTGACAATTGAAGAAAGGATTCTCTTTCTCACTTGAGGTGATTATTTGCAACGACACTCAAAAAAGATCAACAACCTGGAATACCATCAGAGGCCAGAGGGGACCGATGTGGCAATAGACAAAGGGCAAAGGCACTCTCTCCTGAGAGACCTGGTTAGTACATAGGCAATGCCCAGGCTACTCTCAGACACAGTTTAGAATCCCAACCCTACCACCTAGTGGGCATGTGCTCTTTGAACACTATTGAAGTCCCTCCGGTCGTCTTTGTCTAGAAAACGCAGATAATGACTGTCTGCCCCTGGAATCTGATGGGAGAATTACATGAGATAATCCAGGTCACGTGTTTAGCATAGTGCCTGGTATAACCTGTAGATAGAACTCAGTGAGGTGGGCTGCCACTAATGAATGGTGATTCCAGACAGTCCACATACCTGCATGTAGTCCTAGCCCCTGAACTAGTGTTCTGCTGGAGAACGAACCTGCACCCACCTGGCTGCTACTCCAGCCCAGGTCATAAGATGCAGACCCTCGGACTGAATCAGTCTGTGTTTTAGTTTCCATTCAGATTATCCTTGCCCTCCATGCTCCTTCCTTGCCACAGCCTGAAGATAAAGGTGAAGAAAAACAGGTGTTGGATAGTCAGTTTCTGAAAAGCCACGTGCAGTCTGCAATGCACCCTCCTTCAGGAGTCCCCATTACTCAATCTGAGCAGATCTACCTCCCCAGGGTGCAATCCAGCCCCAACCGGATCCAAATTGGACTCCTCAAGTTGCAAAACCCTGCAAGCAAGCTTAATGGGAGAGAACTGCAAAGGAGATCTGTGAGAGTAAAAGGGACGTCCCTGTGTTTGCTTCGGTGGACTCAGTCTTTCTTGTGGGTGGTTCTATTCATATTATCTTCCCCTCTGCCTGTATGATTTCAGTATTGTTCTATGGTCTGGTGTGCTTTGGGACAGATCCAAGGCGCACTGAAAGCTGTTTTCTCCATGTCGTTACAAAGCGCTGAAGTGAGGGTTGGAGCAGAGCAAGCCAGAAGGAAACCCAGAACAAATTTGCTGCTGACAGAATCAACAGTGAATCCAGATCATTAAAGCGCTCTTTTGGATTCAGACAGTTCAGCAGCATCTTAGCGTGTTAGGGAACGCTGTCAGGTTGCGCTAAGAATATACATTTCACACTCTGTGCAGGGTCACAAAATACTATATAATTATACTTGGCAAAGGACGTGCTTCCAAGCTGAGGAGGACTTTTCGGTAAAGAAATAGCTTCTGAGCTGGAAAAAAAAATAACGTGGATATCTAGCAATAATGAAAATAAAACAGATACCCCTAGTCTGTGGCCACCTTAAAAGCAAGACATGAAAAGCCATGCATATGTTTGTGTCCAGCAACCCTACGCAGCACTTGGCATGTAAACTTGCTCACTACATGACAACAGGACACTAAGGAACTTAAATTCCACTACAAAAAAGATTGCAAACACACAATCTAAGGAGCCTAAAAATATCTTCCATGGTAAATATTTACAAGCACAAATTTAGAACAATTTCTTAAAAGGTAAATAACTCAAGCTGCAGAAAGACACATAACCCAGTTTAAAAATGGGTGGAGGTCTTGAATAGATAGTTCTCCAGAGAATGCATCCAAAGCATGAACGAGGCCTTGACAAGATGTTCAACATCATCCATTATTGGTGCAATTTAAATAAAAACTACAAGAAGATACCATTTCACAAGAAATAGCTTACTAGAAATACACTAGATAGCTATAACCAGAAGAAAAGACAGTAACAAGTGTTGGCAGCGGGGTGGAGAAACTGGAACCCTTGTGCATCACCAAAGGGAATGTAAATGGTGGCGCTGCAGTGGGAGACAGTTTGGTGGTTGTTCAAAAAGCTCAACCCAGAATGACCACATGACCAGCAGTTCCATTTCTAGGTACCCATCCAAAGGAACCGAAAGCGAGACTTGAACAGAGATTTTAGGCCAATGTTCACTGCAGCAGCACTCACAATAGCCAAAGGTGGAAACAAACTAAATGCCCATCGACAGATGAATGGATAAACAAAACACGATGGAAACATACAATGCAATGCTACTTAGCCATAAAAAAGAATGATGTTCTGATACACACTACAACATGGACAAACCTTGGAGACATCGTGCTAAGTGAGATAGGACAGATGCAAAATCATATTGTACGAATCCACATGTGGGGGGTATCTAGAATAAGTGGATTCACAGGGACAGAAGGTAGACTGGAGCTTTCCACTGGCCAGGGGAAGACCAAAATGGTAGTTATTGCTTAATGGTCACAGACCTTGAGGTGATGAAAACGTTTTGGATTTAGATAGCAGTGAGGGTCGCCTAACATTGTGAATGTGATTAATATTACTGAAATTTGCACTAAAAACGATTGAAATGATAAATACTATATTAGCTATGTTTTATCATAACCGTAAAAACAATGTAATACAACAAACATCACTGAATGGTACACTTTAATTGTGTTAACTGTATGGCATGTACAGTATGGTAATTATCTCAATAAAACAGTTTTTAAAAAGTAAATAACTCAAAATCCTTAAACAATTATATACGTTTGACCAATGAATTCTTCTTCGAGGAAGCTATCCCAAGAAAATCATCAGGACTATCTACAAAGATATATAAAAAAATAACTATTT
>VMDR010006848.1:0-43357 GCA_007922815.1 Macrotus californicus | reverse complement strand
CAATGGGAGGAAGAGCTCTGACCTGGAATAGGGTGCGGTAGCAGGCTCCCAAGTAGAAAAGAAGATGCCTAAGCAGAAGTGGCAACTCACAACCCATGTGGACTGAGAAGGGCTGAGCGGATCAAAGTAGCCAGCCTTCCGGAGCCCCACTTGATAAAGCCCACCCCCTCCTCCAGCCTGCACACCTGGCTAGGGAAACACATGGCCCCTGGTCTCCCAGCTCTGAAATTTGGGGGGAGGGCAATAAGATCTCCATCCTCCCTGTCCTGGTCATACAAAGAGTAGATTATTATTCCTTCTCTAAGTTTCTTGGCACCAAGGAAAGCAGGAGAAGTCTTTCCTTCTGGAGTGAACAGGGCTCCAAGTAAGCATTTCCTAGGAACCCATGCTTCCCAGCCCCAGGCTTTGAAGGCTCTGGTTAGGGCAAGCCTTTTTCTTCCTCCTGCCTGGGGCTCCACTGGGACGGACCCTCAGCCATGGCCCAGAGGCTGTCTGCCCTCCCTGCAGCCTGATCCTCATCCTCCCTCAGGGCCAGCTTGTGTCTCTCTCTGACATTCTCAGCAACCCACTCGGTGCCTGTACTCTTTGTGGCCCCCACTTCCAATTGCTGGAGACACTTCTTGAAGAGGAACCCTGGGTTCTCTGCCTGAGTTGCCAGATGGCAGGATGCAGCAGAGAATGCTTCCAGCTCCCCATTGATTTGATCTGAAACTAACCTGGGCCATGGAGAAAGACGCCAGGTGTGTAGTCCTGGGTTCTTGTCTCCATAGGGGCCCCTAAGGCTTTAGGCTTCCCCCACAGCCCCATCTGACACCAGAATACCTTTAGCTCCAGGCTATGGAGGGCAAACCAGCCCAGTTATCCCCCAACTCTTCTCAGGGGAGGCCCACATCTCTCCATGGGACTGCCTTACAAGGAGCATGGTCCCTGATAAAAGTTCAGCTTCCAGAAACTAGTGGCCTCAAATAGAATGCTCTGGAAAGCAAGGGGACGAATGAAGAAACCAAAGGAGGGGAAGAGTAGAGGAGGCTGAGACCTCAGGAGCCAGCAATCAGCCCCTCCCAGTATGTTCTCTGTTCCACAGCAGCAGGCAGGAGAGATAGAAGGGACACATGCTGTGCTACTGATCCTCAGCACCTGCCCCCCTGGCTGGAAACCTCCTGAGGAAGACCCAAGCACACGAGCAGACCACCCATGCTGTCCCAGTGATGTGTCCTTCCCTGTGGCTCAGAGAGGAGCATGTAGATTGCAGCCTACGAACCATCAGGAGGAAGGAGGACACACTGGCTAATGACCGCCTCAGCCCTGATCTAACGCTTTCCTCAACCCCCCATTTTCAGCTGGGTCATGAAGCCTTCTAACCTCCCAGAGTGCTCTCACTTCTTTCCAGCTTTACCCCAGGGAAGCCACTTGGCAAACCCATCGCCTACCTGTGGCGTGGGAGGCTCCACTTTCCGTTTCTTTTTCTGGTTCTGCTTGTTGGTCCTGGGATAGATCATGAGCATCTCTAACCATCTGGGGAGAAAAGAGAAGAGAGCAGGTCAGATCCCTGCTCTTCGGGATTAGGACCCTGCCTTGACGAGTGGTCCAAGCACTTATTGAGTGGGTCCAGGCTTCACCCAGTGACCAGGCTTCACACCAGCTCAGATTAGAGCCTACCACTGCCAGGGCAGGAAATGCCAGCAAGGCAGCCAGGATAGGCACAGACTGTGCTGAGACGAGGCTTGGATGCTGACCCTGCAATGACCACCATGATGATGTGGTCAGAGATGATGTGAGCTCCACCCAGGTGGAGAGGCAGGGCTGACTACTGGTCTGAGTGCAGGGCATGTCACTATTTCCATCGCTGTCCCTATCTTCAGGGCTCAGACTCAACTCTGTAACTGCCCTCCAGAATGGATTTGGTTAGCGCACAGTTGGGTTGCAACTGGGGGTCATTTAGGGCTCTCAAAGCAGGAAACAAGGAGGCTTGCAACCAAAGTTCCCCACAGCAGGTCACTTCAGAGGCTGAGCAAGCAGCTGACCTCCTCCACCCATTCTCCCACCTCTGGGCCATGCCTAGATGAGGGGGACCCCCCGCAAAAAAACCCAGAATTATCTTTTGGCTGGCCCCTTGTAGCACAGGCTTCCTCCACTAGGTGAGTGTTCTAGGAACCCATCTGTAACAGTGCACCAGCTAGTGTTGTTGGGAGAGGCTGCGTTTGACCTCAGTGAATTTTTTCTGAAGACTCTTTCAACTCATTTGCCCATTTCATGATGGGTGATTGATGAGCACACCTGCCCACATCTCATGCTGAGTGTTCAGCAGTTTTTGACCAAAAATGGCATGACCCCCATGCTCCACCCTCCCTGTTCACCTGATTTCACTCCGAAATACTTTTTTTGGTTGTTTCCTCAGGTGAAAAATGTCCTCAATGGGAAACGTTTTGCCCATGTGGAAGAGGTGAAACAATAAAATGGCAGAAGCACTAAAAGGCATCAAAATTGACAAGTGCAAAAACTGTTTTGAGGAGTGGAAAAACTTCTTGATAGGTATAGTGTATCAAATGGAGAGTACTTTGAAGGTGACTGCAGTTTGAATATGCAGGAATACATAATTTTTTATAAATTCCCTTTTTTGAGGGAGGGAGTCCCTGTCACACAGTGAGGGCACTGGGCACCTTGGCTATGTTGAAGCCTGGCAGAACTGCTCAGGGACCCATGTGCTGAAAAGTCCACTCCAGATCAGCATCGGGACAGGCAACAGGGGAGCGTAGGAAGAGCAGAGGGCTTTGATCTGGATCTGCTACACTCTAATCACAACCCTGCGTGTCTCCTAGCCCCTGAGCTTCAGTCATTGTTTCTGGAACCAAGGCCTACATTAGGCCCTGATATGACCACAACCTGCCTCACTGGAGGTTTGTAACATCTGCGTTGGAGGAAGGCGGATAGGAGGAGTGGAGGTCAGGAGAGGGTCTGGTGGTGGAGAATGGCCCAGGGCTCTCTCCAGAGGGGATGGTACTGCAGGAAACACTGGTCTACTTCTTCCCAGAACACTACGTTCTGTGTTAGGTCTGCTTCCAGCCTGTGACAAGGGCCAGGTTGTAGGGCTGAGCTGCAATGTGAGGTAGAGTCTGCACTGGGAGCACTCTGGCTGGAGGCTACTGTGACCACTGGCACCCCAAGCTGGGACACAGAGAAGGGCTGGTGTTGTTAGCACTCAGAGGTACTTCTTTAATTTGGGGTTGAAAGAGGCCTGGCCAATGGACTTCTGGGACAGCCTCAGGTGGGTGTGCTAGTTGTTTAGCTGATAGCTGATGGCCAGGAAAATACGTTTGGGAATGGAGAATCACAGGATCTGAGGTGAGGGGTTACCCTCAGCCCAACCTAGATTTACTTCTCCAAAAGCCTTCTCAGCCTCATCTCCCTCCTTCAAGGATGAGTGGGATTCTTCAAGACCCAGTGCCTGTGCTCCAGCCACATATGCTCACTGTGCATGTACCACATGCACTGGGCCATATACCCCAGGAGCAGGGGCTCCCAGAAGGCAGACGTTGCAAGGGCTCAGGAGCACAAGCCCAGCCCCTCTGGACTATTGGCTACCTGAAAACCTGGGCCCTCTTTCCACTTCCTAGGGTTTCCCCTAAGCCTCTGCATGGGGTGTGCTCCGGCAGTGGGATGACCCAGAGACTTTCTACTCTTCTGCTTGGACAAAAGAGCCGGTGTGCACAGCAGCCCTGGAATGACTTCTGTGAGTGGACACTGGGCATGATGAATGCGATGTGGCCTCCACTGTCAAGGGCCTAGTCCTGGCTGAGGAAGCAGACATGCACACAATCTCTCTCTTTTATAAGAGCCAGCAGATGGAGCCAAGCACCTTGCAAGGGAGGGTTTCCTGGAACAGTGGACACTCAGGTCGACTTTAATAGCCTGAATGCCTAGGGATTATTTCAGACTGAGGACACAGAGATGGGGGACAGCTGAGGAATGTACAGTGACAAGCACCTCAGTACTTAGGGTGGTGGGAGTGAGGCTGGAGGGATGGAAAGGGGTGCCAGGGTGGCCAAGGAACTTGGATTTGACCCCCAGGTGATGGGGTTTAGGTAGGAGAGAGGCAAAATTACAGTGCTTTGGGGACTCAGCCCCTTGTGGTCAAGTGACAGAAGGTTAAGGTACAGTGGTAAGAGGAGGGAAACCAGTGAGAGGCTTAAGGAAGGCATGACAGCACCAGAAGCAGGTCTGTGCCAGCAGAGGAGAGCCTCCAAGCAGGCAGGACCCTGGGGCAGCCTTAGCGAATGGGTGCACAGTTGAAGCAAAGGCAATGGAAGGTGAAGTCGGCTTCTGGTGTGGTGACTGGGGACAGTGGCGCTGTAAGTGGAGAGAGGGGACTCAGAAGAGCAGACGCACTTAGGGAAGAAAGTGATGGCAATGCTGCTCAAATGTGCCAAAAGCACCTAGTCCAGGGACCTACTGGTGGGCAGGGAGCACCACCTCCCAAAATGCAGGAGAGACTCACCCACTGATGATCTCCTTGGTCTCTGCCCGGATGAAATGCTCCTTCTCAGGTGTCAGAATGCACAGGGAGAACTTCTGGCCCGTCCGGCCCTCTCCGTCCACCACATCTGTGCACTGGTTCATGTTGATGGTACCCTGAGGGAGGGTTGTGGGCTGCAAGAAGATGAGGCAGGGACACTTAGAGACCAGCTCTGAAGAGGCACAGTAAGGTAGTATGGAGTGTCCCCACATCCCCAAGCCCTTTCTGACTCTTGTGGCTTCATGACAGGCACCTGAGCATGGACCCCTAATTACGAGAGAGGCACAGGGTATGCTCTGCCTCACCCTGGCTCTTGAAGCTCCACTTCCTACCTGTCCCCCACCCCAGAAGGAGGGTGACAGGCCTGCTCTTCTCAGAGGATACCCAGCTGGATATTCCTTTCTCTCTGGAAAACAATATCCCAGCTGGTACTGAGGAAGGAGGAGAGACAGGAAAGGGACTGCTCCCTGAGGACAGCTGGGAGAACAGAGGCAGCTAAGAGCCTAGTCTTAGAGGGGTTACTCATCCAAGAAGTGAAAAAAAGCTCCAGAGGAGGTGACTTCAAAATAGCAAGATTATTTTTAGAGGCAAGGACGGGGCCAGAGAGAAGCCATATCCTTGAAGGCAGGCTGTGGGGCTGGGAGGTCAAGCCTGCCAGAGGCAAGTGAACTACCGCCACCTTCAAGGGTTGCAAGGCTGCCTGGCCAGAGCTGGAACAACAGTAACTTCTTTTCCCTTTCTGACAGCGAAGTGGTTAGACATTGAAATTAGGGTTAGAAAACCAAAAATAAGAAAAGAAGCCTTTAAGAAATTCCTACTGAGGTGAAGGGTTAACCGAGAGGACATTCCTGCACAGCCATTGTTTTCACTGGGCACATGGCCACCAGCTACAGACAAGATTTCCCAGCCAGCCCTGAAGCTGGACGTGGTCACGGGACTCTGTCACTAACTACTCAGGGCAAGGCTTCTCTGGGCTTCAGTTTCTCTGTGTGCAAAAGGAGGGAGGGCTCTACCTCCTTCCAGAAGTGCAAGGGCATAACAAGCTAGGACTGAAGGAAGTGAACATTATTCGCTGCCTGTGTGTCAGGATCTCACAAGTACCTCTTTCATGCCCACTTAAATATGGCTTACCATGAGGCGAGCATTGTCTAGTCCTACTACATGTACGGGAAAGAGAGCAGGGAGAGCAGCAGTCACTAAAGGAGGGAAACTGGTCCAGGTCCACACTGACAGCTGTCATGAAAATAGTGCCTTCTGCATCTACCAGCAGCACCTCCAGGATGCCTCTCACTGTCCTGTGTGCTTACTGAATGCTACGCTTGGTCCCATAAACTTGCAAGCTTAGCAATACTGTCACCCCATTTGCTCCTTCACTATTCTGCCCTCAGCTGTGTCTCCTGCATGCACAGAGCTGGGCAGATTCAACCAGGGGTATCCAGACAGCCCCCAGGCCTGGGTCAGGCCTCTGTAGCTGTGCCGGAGCAAGCCACAGCCATCTCCATTCTCAGCACTGAGAGAGAGCTGCTTTTAACAATCCACGTCCCCGCTGTGCCCACCTGGGCCTTGTGCTAGGAGAGCAAGGGCAAATATCTAGGCTGTAGCCCAAATCCAGCAAGGAAACTCCTCACCCTCAATGCTGTCAATAGAGAAGCCAGCTCTGTCCAACAACGTCCCTGCCCTAATTCTACATCTCCAGAGAGTAGGAATCCAGGCCTTCCATAAGGCTGAACATTACCTACTTTTGCTCATTTCATTTTCTGAAAAAGTGATGGCTGTTTGCAGGCCATCCAGCTCTGCTATGTTGCCAAGTTATGGGTTCAGTCCTAGCCCAGCAATGTCACTGATAGCCCTCTAGCCATCTGGGGAACTGTGGACCTCTTCTGGCCTCCATACTGCACCAGCCTAGATGGCAGAGCTGCTAAATGGCCAATAATGATTTAAGCATGAGGTGACCAAGCAGGAGGGCACAAGACATGGGTCTCTTTCCAGGGATATGACCACTCCCTGCTGAGAACCCAGCCTTCCTACTTATCATTTACCCACTGGCCTGCAAGAGACCAAGGGAACTTCTGCCCACTGCAGGTGAGGCACCTGTCACAGGCCTGCTTAGGAAAATCCTGAGACAGCGGCTTCACCACATTGGGAACCTCCATGTCTACCCGCGGCCCGAGGAGGTGTGTTTTAGGGAAAATAGGTTTTGTTCATTTCTTGTTGGATCCTGGGAGTGTGGGAAGGCAAGCTTTCCAGAGGCAGAGGGAAAGAAGAGGAAAGTAGGACAGAAATACAGAGAGGGGTCATTCAGCCATCAAGGGGGTGAGTAGTGGAGGGCTTTGATTCACACAGCTGTGCTTCTGGAACTAGAGGCAGCTCATATGAGAGACCTGGGTGGAAAGAGAACTGTCCATTTTGCGCCCCCCACCCCCACTTCCTCATTCATATGGGAAAACAAGAGTCCCACAAAAACAAAGGCTTTGCCCCTTGGCAAAGAGGTGCTCACAAAATCTCAATATAAGAAAGAACCTTTTAAGATGAAGCCCAATCCCATCCACTGAGTTCCTGCTACAGTTCACATATTTTTCAAAGTCATCTGACCATAACAGAACTGCACATTTCAAATAGGATGAACACACGCATCCACGCATGTATACACGTATGAAATGAAAACTATGGAAAAATATTCTCCCTCCACGTATGCATTCTGTATTATTTTTGGTCATGCTACAACTGACTTAAGTAGGAAAAACACTGGTGCCAGCAGTCAGCCAGCACATCTGACACTGCCAGGAGCTGGGGCTCAGTGCATACCAGGTCTACCTTTCAGTAAAAGCCCCTGCAGCGAAAATCGTAGTAATCACTTCCTAGACTGAGCAGGGCTCTAAATAAGCAGTTGCAGGTGTGACCCATTCACCTGAGGACAGCCTCAGGAGGCAGGCACCATCACTGCCTAGTTTATAGGCATCTAAGTTGGGGCTCAGTGAGGAAGGGACTTGGTGCCCCTTGGAGCCACCAGGAACCACTCTGGCTCCTCCTTAGTGTCTTTTCTCCCAGTCCTTGCAACCACTTTGTACAAGGTCTCATTCAAGGTTACTGGCAGAACCAGTAGGTGGCCCACCAGGCCTAATACAGCGAGGGGCTTTTGGAGCTTGGCATGCTTACAACGGGATCACACAGGGCCCTGGCTCTCCCCAGAGGTGATGACAGTGGTGCCCAAGAGCTCCCTTACAGAGAGATCTGGTGGTCAGCTGTACTGGAGGCTTGGATAGGCCACTCATGTCAGGTCCAAAGATAGGTCACATCCTTTCTTTGCGATGGAGGAAGTTGGACCTGAGTTCTCTATGGAAGGAAGGTAGAGCTTAGGGAACCCCTGCTGAGTACTATACCCAATTCACAGGCACCCTTGAAATCCCAGATCCTGGGAGGAACAGGCACCAGTCAGGCTCACAGAGACTATCCTGCTCTTCCTGGCACCACCCACCTGCTCACAGGGCCCAAGTCTGACGAGTCATCAGGCCTTCTCTCACGAGGCAGTGCCAGTGACCATCCCCCCCGACACTAAGGTGTAGAATGGGCCACCTGACTCTCAGCCGGCCAAGGTCACACAGTCCTTCCCAGCAAGCAGGACTCTTCAGACAGACAGTCCCGAAGCCCAAGCTCTTAGAGGAAATTGGAAAGGCCCATGAAAAAGGAGTCTTAGGACTCGCCCATGAGGTCATGACCCCACCCAGACCTAGAGTGAGCAAAGCCCCTGCCCTGGTACCCAGGAGCCCCAGGTCAGCCGAGATGGACAAGTGCCATAGGAGGTGACTTCCCATTCCTTGAATGGCAAAGGACCACCCAAGCCCCTTTTCCAGTCTTTCGTCAGCCTCCTGGAAATTCTCCATCCTTATGGTATACAGGGCAATTTTACAATTATCCCCCTCATTGGGGAACAGGCTGCAGAGTAGCCCCAAAGCTGACATGCACCATAGCCTCGTTGCAAGTGCTCGGGTGCCAGGTATGTTTTTGCAATCTCACGTGGCTGCCTCTGGAAGGAGCTGTGATTGTGTACCCCTCCCTGCCCTTTAGGATTCCAATGTGACACCAACCTGCTACAACTCAGCTGTTCCCCAGAAGGATGCTGTGTCAGCCAGGCTGGAATTGAGGACACCCCAGGATGGGAGTGAGGGCTGGAGCCAAAGACAACTATGCTCCCACAGCCTTCATCCCCATAGAGGTTCAAAGACCGGATGCAGACTCTGGGCTTTCTGCTTCTATAACCCACTAGCCCAGGTGAGCCCCAAGCCTGGTACAGAGTCCTAGCTCTGCCACTCACCATCTCTGTCATGCTGGGTGAGCTGCAAACTGTGAGCCTGCTTCTGCAAGTATAAAATAGGGGAAATATCTCTCACTTCAAATGTAAAATGGAGCAGCTGTGTAAAACAGTCTGGTAGTTCCTCAAAAGATTAAACATGGAGTTAACCACATGACCCAACAATCCCACTCCTAGGTATATACACCCCAAAGAACTGACAACAGGTATTTGAACAAAAACCTGTACACAAGTGTTTGTAGCAGCATTACTGAAAACAGCCAAAAGGAAGAAACAATGCAGATGTCCATCAGTAGATGCATGGGTAAACAAAATGTGGTCTAGCCATATAGCAGAATGTTACTCAACCACAACAAGAATGAAATACTTCAATAAGGATGAACCTTGAAAACATTACGCTATGTGAAAGAAACCAGACACAAAAGGACAAATATTATATGATTTAATGATTTAATTTTGATGAACTATCCAGAATAGGCAAATCCTCAGAGGCAGAAAACAGATTAATGGTTGCTAGAGACTGGGCAGCGGTGGAGGGGGTTGGGGGGTGCAGGGAGAGACAGATGCACTGAGGAGTGACGGCTATATGGGTATGGAATTTCCGTTTGGAGTGACGAGAAAGTTCTAGAGCTGGATAGTGGTGATGACTGCACATTATAAATGCACTAGATGTCAGTGAGTTGTACACTTTAAAAGAGTTAAGTTAAAATGGTGAATTTTTATGTCATGTGTATTTTATACCACAATAAAGAAATGCCTCACTCCATAGAGCTGTCATCAGACTAGAGAGGATCCCATGAAGTGAGGGCCCAGAGCAGCACACAACCCCGGCGCTTTGCCTCTTGTTTTTTAGCTCGACACACACTCCCCACCGCATCCTGGTGGTGGTGAGGAGAAGACAGTTTATTCAATATACTTTCCCTGAATGCTTGCCAGAGGAAGATGGGAAGAAAGCTTTGGGCACATTTCCCTCCTACCCCAGGACAGAAAGGAGGCTGGCAGGGTGAAGAGAACTGGCCTGGCTGGACTGGAAGATGCTCCAGGCATCACTGACCTCCTGAGAGGGGAAGAAGAGCCAGGGCTCTGCGCCAACACTGGAGGCCAGCTACTGGCCTTAAGCTGGTTAACAGGAGGCTCTCTCAAACGATGGCCAAACCAAGGGTTTACACGAGAGCCAGCAGCTCGCATACATCCTCCGCACTGCCCCACTCGGGGCCCTGGGGAAGATCAGAGTCTGGTTTCCTGGCCACACACCAACAGATGGGAAGGGGCGTGAGGGGGTGTCTGTCCCCTGTGGAGCACCAGACACCTCACTTGCAGTGTGTCTGACCCCTCTTCCCCACAAGCTCCTAGGCACACCAGACCTAGTTCTAAGTGTTACATCCTCCTCATCCCACTTGCTACTGATGCAAACCAAGTCAGGGAGGTGGGAGCCTCAAACCTGGAACTTGTTCTGTGTGCATGTATGTGTGTGTGTGTGTGTATGGGGGTAGGGGAGGGGGGAGGTATGCAGCAAAAGCAGCTGGCATACAGTGGTGATGTCTATGGCTGCTGTTCTCCCAGGAACAGTGCTTGGATCCTCAGCACTGTTCAGACAAGAAGAACATGGGGCTAGGCCAGCCTTGGTTACAATGGTCTCCCTGTAGTCACCAGTACTGGCCTCAGGGAGACCTTTTACAAGTGTAGATCTGGCCAGGCCACTCTGCCTAAGCTGCTCCAAAAGCCTTAAGCCCAAGTTCTCAGTCCTGTGTCTGAGGCCTTCAACCATCCCGGCCTCACCTCCTGCCCTTGCTCACAGAACTGGGTGACTCACAGCTGCTTGCCAAACAGGCTGGCCTCCTTCAATGCCAGAAATGCCTGCCTCACATCCCTCACATCCCTCACCTCCTGGACAGTCAGCCTGTCCTCTCTGAAGGAACGACTCTGTGTGTAGACCCTAGTCCATTTATGAGCCTGCCCATCTGTTGTCCATGCTAGACTGTGAGGGCCTTGATAAAACTAGTTTGATTTTCCTCTATACACCTATTTTGGCACTGACCAAACTGAGCTTCAGTACATGTTTTTTAATGCAATCTGGACAAACCAACCCTCTAAAATTATATCGCAGATTCATTTATAATACATAAATATTTATGCTTTATTTCTAAATAAACATTTTATAATATGTGATACATAATAAATATTCTAAGTATGTTTTATTTATAAGATAGAAATACCCAACTGTACCAAACCCCATGTTTGTAAGCAATAGTGACATGATACTTGTGCAAAGGCCCAGCCGTAACAAGGCTTCCACTATTTGAGGGGCATGAGATGGAGGAGCTGATGTGAACGAAGAGTCAGGGCCCAGAAAGCGAATCCCACCTCCAGGGGCTCGTGGTTCAGCTCTGTAGCCACCAGGCCTGGGGCCAGGACTGTAGCAACTAGAGATAATAAAGGTGAAAGGCAACAGGTGGGTGTAGTGACACTGAGTAGTTCCATTTACGTGAAATGTCCAAAACAGGTAAATCAACAGAAACAGAAAGTAGATTGATTAGTGGTTGCCAGGGGCTGAGGGAGAATTAGGGGGTGATAACTAAAGGGTGTGGGATCTTTTTGAGAGAGGATGAAAAATGTTCTAAAATTAGATTGTGGTGATGATTGTACAACCCTGTGAATACACTTAAACACAGTAACTTGTACACAAAAATTAAAATATTGCAGATTCAGAAAATAACCAGGGAGAGTATGGCAGCCAGTAGGCCAGCCCTTCGAGAAGCCTGTGTGGCTCCACTCAGATTCCCATGGGGAAGAACACTCCGTGCTGCTACCTCCAACCCAGGGCTGGAAGGTGCTTAATGCCCCTTCTCCCTTTGCCCCATGTTCCAGACATGGAAACTGAGGCCCAGAGAGGCATAAGGTCCAGAGCCCAGGTTTCCAACTCCTAACCCACCTGAGCATGTGCCCTCTACCACAGGAAAAGGAAGAGAATACAGCAGCTAGGGCCAACCATCCCCAAGGAGCTACCTTTTGATCAACCAGGTACTGACTCTGTCTCCACAGAAGGCAGAGCCGAGCACTCTGCTCAGAGGTGGCCCCGCTGGAGATGACAATCCTGTCTCTAGCAGGTTCCTCTTTCAACATTCCACTCTGGCCCCATCCAGGAGCAGTGTGGGCTTTCTGAGGCATTCAGGGCTTCCATGGATTTGGCAGAACACAGAGAGCATTTGCTAATCCCAAGTACCAATGGAAACTGTGGGAAGAGGGACCAGTGAGCCCAATATTGTACATGCTGAAGTGCTCTGAGGAGGTTTCAGTGCTGCAGAAATGATCCATTCAGGGCTTTGTCAACCAGCCAAACTCCCTGCATTCCTGGGGCATTGTTAGGGTATGCTAAACTTATTTTTTAAAGGAGAAAAGAACACATCAAGGACCCTTTCTGCTTCTTGCCAAGGCGAGGAAGTTCCTTTTTGCACCTGCTGTGCCAGACTGGCCTGCTAGTGCAGGCCGCTGGCTGGGCAGCAAGATGCCCAGGCTCCCACCAAGCAGCAAAGGGCCCTCTGCCAGGAAAGCTTTCACCATGCAGCCAAGGCCAACCTTACTCCTAACGCTGGGAGCAGAATCATGCAGGAAGAATCGCTTTCCACCTCCTCAATCGACCCAACAAGCATAATAGCAGAACTCCACAGAAACCATGTGCCCATCACACCATACACAACAGTGAATTCAAACTAGATCAAAGACCTAAATCTGGGAGCAAAAACTATAACACTCTTAGAAAACCAAGGGCAACAGCTTCATAACATTCAATCTGACTATGATTGGCTATGACACTAAAAGCACAAGCAACAAGAAAAAGTGAAAAAATAGGACTTTATCAAAATTACAAACTTTTGTGCCTTTAAGGACACTATCAAGAGAGTAAAAAGGCAATCCACAGAATTGGAGAAAATATTTGCAACTCACATATGAGATAAAGGATTAATATACAGACTATATAAAGAAGTCCTACAGCTCAACAGCAAAAGAAAGGAAGAAAGAAAACAATTTAAAAGACTTAAAAAATATTTCTCCAAAGAATATATACAGGTGGCCAATAAACACATGAAAAGATGCTCAGAATAATTAGTTATTAGGCAAATGCAAATTAAAACCACAATGAGATGCCACTTCACATCTACTAGGTTGGTTATAAAAATGCTGAGAATAGGTGTTGATGAGGGTGTGAAGAAATCAGAGCCCTTGTGTGCTCCTGGTGGGAAGACACAATGGTGCAGCCACTGTGCAGAACAGTGTGGCAGTTTCTCAAAACATTAAACAGAATTACCATATTATCCAGCAGCTCCACTTCCAGGTATATACCCAGAAGAACTGAAATCAGCATCTCAAACAGATATTTGTACGGCATGTTCATAGCAGCACTACTGACAACAGTCAAAAGGTGGAAGACACCCAAGTGCTCACTGATGGATGAACAAGTAAACAAAAATATGGTGTATACACACAATGAAATACATGCTCCTTGTGTGGAGGTGGTCATTCTACAGATGGAGCCTGGTCAACTGTGGCCCAACTCACAGTGGCCTTGTGTGAGGTCCTTCCCAGTAGGGACACAACAGAGCCCTCAGTGGGCACAGACCTCCCACTACCCAGCTTCCTACCACTCCCCATCTCCCAGCCCTGCTCAAAGGTAGGAACAATATCCCACTACACACAAAAAAACATGGGAGCCCGGAGCATGGGCCCCTCCCCAGAATCCTGCTGCATTCCTCTGCTATAGGGTATCAATACCCCACACCACAGCCATACCTGAACAATAAAAGAACTATTTTTCTGGAAGCTGTATGTCACAGATACAAGTGACATACAAACGAGCATGTGTTACAAGTGTAAGCCCTCTGCCTTAAACAGCACTAGTGCAGTTCAGTACACTGGCCTGGTTTACCCCAGAACCAGACAGTTATTTCCTTAGCTCCAGCCCTTGAAGTAAATCGATCTTTTTTCCCATCAGCCAAACCACTAAACCTGGTCTTCATGGTTTTGCCTGTCCTGGTTTCCACCTGGCACCTGTGCCCTTTCTTCCTCCTTGGCTGTTCTGCCTGCACAAATGTCCCTTGTCTCAGCCTCTGCTCCTGGTGAGTCACAGTTTGGGAGCTGACCTAAAAGGCTCCTGGAGGAAGGACACTGTCACCTGTCTGACTCAAGTCTGGACTCATGGGTCTGCCTCCTTCTGCTTTACATTTATAATCATGTCTGCGGAGAGCAAGAGATATGTTTTCACGGTCCTGTCTAGAAGACCACGTAATCATCTCAGGACTGGCAAGACAAACGTTTAGGTGCAGACTGGCTCACTCAGTTATAGGCGTGTGCTGACTGACAGCCATCTACTGAGCATCTACCTTGTGGAGGGGGCACTGTTCTTGGCTGGTGCTGGGAATGGAGGTGAGAATAGGACCAAGGGCCCACTCTAAGAAAAGCTCACTTTATACTTACAGTGATGAAGAAAAATAAGAGAAAAACAAAGAGCTATCCGATGTCAGGTAGTGATAAGTGATATGAATAAAAGAAAAGCAGGCAGGGAACTAGGACATACCTGGGGAGGTGCAGCCAGGCACAGTCTAAGCAGAAGCCCAGTGGAGAAGAAAAGTTAGTTCTAAGGCAGAGGAGGAGCTGGGTGTGGCCTGAAAAGGCAGGCAGGCCTGCAGTAGGACAAAGGGAGTCAGTCTCCAGTGGCCACAGCTTACTGGGCCAGAAGATGTGATCTGCAATGGAGGTGAGAGAGGGGAGCAGCCTGACCCTGACAAGTGAGGCAGGCAGAAGAGACAGTTGGACGAGAATGGTAATGGCACTTGGGGCAAAGAGTGGCTGGGTTTGGAATATATTGAAGGTAGAGCCAAATGACCTTCAGGTGTGTGGTGGGTGAGAAAAAATAAAGCAGCCAGGGATGACTCCTAGGGTTTGGGCCTCAGTGACTCAGGGTTAGAACAGGTGCTAAATTAAAAAACTAAGTTTCCTTTCTGTTTCTCTGTACTTCACCTATACTCCAGCTACCTTTCTCTGGCATCTCTATGCCTTGCCTTTACGGAAAACAGATCCTTCTAGGCTGATACCACAAGCAACAGGGCTCAGATGGGCAGGAAAAGAAGGGAAGCAGCAGAGGCTGGGAGAGGATAGAAAAAGAAGCTTGTGGCCCCCCTCAAGCCTTTGCTGCAGCTAATCCTGGGATACAGACCCATTCCAGCAGCAATAATGGGGTGTCCCCAAAACCACAGGAGCTAAAAAGACAGAGGACCTGAGACCCATCCAACTGGTGGAGCTGAGAAGGCCTCCTGGAGATGGCCAGGGGCTGAGAAGACAGGCTCACTGGGGCAGGGATGCGGCAAGCCAGAGAAGAAGAGTCCAGGGCAGCAGGGCAGTGCAGAAGCAGCCCCAGAGGGCAGAGCCTGAGAAATGAGGGAGGCTGAAAAGGATTTGAACTCAGGTTTATTCTCAGATGCAAAGGAGCATGAAACCAGTGTGTTTGTGCTGACAGCCTGTGTTGCTGCTCAACAGAAACAGCTTCCTTTTGGCAGAGAATCATGTCCATCGCAGCTGGAGAGCCTGAGATACTACTGGGTACCCAGCAAGTAAGGAAGCAGAAGCCAGAGGGATCGGATGGTCATGGGCACAAAGGCAGCCAGGCAGGGTTGACTTCAGCATATATGGGGCTCAGGGCCACCAGGTGGCTTCCTGGAGCCAGGGAAGCAAGGACATGGTGAGTTGGGAGTAGGAAGGTCAGTGCTGGTACCAGGTACTGGCAGCTCACAAACAACCTGGAGACAGCCTTTCTCCTCCCTGGTTCCCTTCCTAGTCCCTTTCTCCTGCTCTGAAATGCCTCTCCAGGAAGCCCCAACCCCAGCCCAAGGAAGCCATCTTCCTCCAGGCAAAGCTGGGTTTCCCACATAGGAACACAGAGAAGGTGGCTCAGAAACAGGACTCCCACAAGTCAGCACTTGACAGAGGCCAGAAAAAAATGGAACCTGGCTCACAGGAACAAGCAGTGATGGAGAAAAGGGTCCAAAATCATGTCCTGAGGAAGTAGACTTAAGGAGATGAGGCTGTTTAATCTGGAGAATGAGGGTTGACTGAGGAGGGACTGGGGATACAAGACAGGGCCACTGTCTCCAAAAAGCATTAATTCAATAAACATGCACTGGATGCCAGGTCCCGGGGACCCAGCGATGAGTGAGACGTGGCTCGTGCCTCAGGGAGATCAGCACTGAAACACAGGTATGAACACAGCCTGCGGATAGCGCCATGCACAGGCCAGAAAACAGAGACGGTTAGTGTCTTAAAAGGCTCCTTGTGGCACAAGGATCACATCTGTCTGGATGGACAGACAGAGTTCCACAGGAGATGAGGCAGCATATTTAGTAAGGGTTTTATTTTATAAATGAACATTTTGTTCCCGTAAATCTGAGGCTGGCATCATCTACATTGTAGATGTATGAAAAACACTCAGGAAAGCAAAGTAACTGCTACCAACAGCACTCATCCATTTAGTAGACATTTATTGAGCACCTACTATGTATGTACTGGGCACTATTCTAGGTATTAGGAATACAGTAATGAACAAAACACAAAAATTCTGACCTCATGAAGGTTACCTTACAATCTAGAGTCAGACAAGCAAAATAAAAACACAGTGTGCCTGTTAGGTGGTGGTGGTTATGGGCCACAGTGAAAAATGAAGCAGCAATGAGAAAAGGAGTTTGGGGTGAGAGGTCATTTTGAACAGGCCAGGTGGGAAAGGCTTCCCCAGGGCCAGGTAAACAGAAGGCAAGGGAGTGAGGCACAGGTAAGGGGGAGGACAACCCTAACAGAGGGAGACTGAAGTGAGGGTCTCACCTCATGTCCAAGCTCAGGATACGAGAGGGAAGAGGGAGAGTGGAAAGCTGCTGCCAGTCCTCGAGGTGCTGATGAATGAGTTACTCCTCAGTTCTCCTTTTGGGTCTGGTGCGTTGGTTTAATCAGACAGAAAAGTCTGAACGTGAGTCTTGTAACTGAAGTATAACTAGTCCTGGGAAGAATGCTGGTTTAAGCCTCACTGGTCACTCTCCTGCTCACTCACTTACTGGCTGCCCACCCTCTGGCCTCATCCCATAGTAGAGGCAGGAGACAGAGTTCCTAGGACAACAGGTCACAGCAGTGGAATGCCCGGAGTCTTTGAGAGATGAGGGAAACCCCTTGGTGATGGTCTGACCATGACCAGTTTCCAACCACTTTTTAGCTTCGCTCCTATGATCCCAGTTCCCCTGGTCCTATAGCTGGACACCAGCCTGGGCGTCCTGGCTAGGTACAGAGTCCTTCCCACCCTTCAGGGGCAACTCCAATGATACTTCATCTCCCAGTCCTAGAATCAGCCATTTCTACAGAGTCCTCACTCCTTTCACTGAAGAATGAAAGTACAAACCAAGATCTGGATGCTAGGCATGCTTGTTGCAGTTGGGGTTTTGCTGTTTCTAGGTCTCAGCTGACAGAACAAGGAAATACAGGTGCACATAACCCTGTGTAGCACCTAAACCCCTTGATCTCTATCTCTTTATTTGTCTCTATTAAGCTAAACATAGCGATGTCTTCAACTCTAATCTAGTACCACATGGTTAATTCTAGCCTCTCCCTTGCTTGCTTGTAACCTCACACTCCAATAGTGCTACCTATTCACTTAACTACCCAATGCCAGCACACGCACACAGTGGTTTCAGAATTGTTAACCAATTTCTGAACTGGAGCACAGTACTTATGCTATCCTTTTGCCCTCAGTCTTGCAGATTACACTCATTTCCAAAGGCACACAATTCCTTTTTACACCACTGCCTGG
The DNA here is from genome assembly GCA_007922815.1 of Macrotus californicus. Classification (NCBI taxonomy): domain Eukaryota; kingdom Metazoa; phylum Chordata; class Mammalia; order Chiroptera; family Phyllostomidae; genus Macrotus; species Macrotus californicus. Next base: position 25,696 of record VMDR010006848.1, on the reverse strand, counting down.
AAGCCCTTCCAGTGAGCTATAGAAGAAGCAGCTGTCACAGTCCCCATACACCCCACTACTCAGCAATGGGTGGAGTAGATATTAATTATTTTATACTTTCAGGCTTTCAGCATGAGTTTTTGAACCCTTTCTTCAAGGGCATGTTGGTTAAGAATGGAGGGGAGAAAACTGGAGACAGTAAGAAGATACAGGGAAGGGAAAGAGGGGGAGCTAAAGGCACTTTTGGGCAAAAGCTGCATTTCCGGCCTTGTCTGAGAGGTCTCTGTGGAGAGGAGGCAGCGGGTGGCGTGCAGGCCGACTGAAGCAGTCTCGGCCTTATATGGAGATTTCCACATTCTAGTTCACAAGGCCTTCAGTTGCTGCTACCCCTCCTGGAAGGTACGGAGTGCTGCCATTCTACATGATTTAACTGCTTTCTTGTCTAAAGGCCGGCCAGGTAGATGTGGAAAAAACAAGTCGCTGTTTGCCTCAGTGAGACTGAAAGCAATGCAGCTGTTGGGGGCCATAACATCTACCGAGCTCTGTCTGTGGCACCTCCCCGTTTACCCTACAGTGCTGGGGTCTGTAGCAGGGAGAAGAGACTTGAGGGAGACCAGAGTCTCACTACTAAGGCTGAAAGAAGGCATGCAATTTTAAATTGGAAGGCTTAGAGCTTAAAGCAATGATCTTCAGGGTTTGCTGAATAATAGAACCACCTGGGGAGATTTTTAAAAAGAGGTTCCATTCCCAGAGACTTTGATTTAAATTTTCTGGGGTGGGGCATGGGCATCAAAAGTATTAAAAGGTCCCCTCGTGCTTCTAATGTCCAGCCAAGGTTGGGGACAACTACCTCAAAGGTAGACTCTGATCTCTGAAGCCACCGCAGGCATCTCTGATAACTGGCTGGCTGGCTGTCCCTTCTGGCCATCCAGCTGTATTAAGTCACTAACAGCTTTTGGCTGGGCCAAAGAGGACCCAATGAAAGCAATGACAGAGAGGGAGAGTAGAGACAAAACATATCAGTAAAGAGCTTGGCTGTTATAGGTGGGTGGTGGAAGGTCAAGGGGGTGCATAGTGGACATAATCCGGAATATGATTTCATAAGGTGCCCCAGCGCCCAGTGCTTGAGTTAGCACCCCAACAAGCCATTGGGCAGCCTGAGGGGAAAGGGAGGAGGGAAGGCAGTCCCTTGCCCTCCGGTGACACCAAGAACCTTGGGAAGGTGGGAAGGCAGAGACCATGCAGGCAACTGTACCACCTACAAGAGACGTGTGAGAGGGGAAGGAATGTGGCCAGGGCTGCCGCATTTCTGTGTAAAAAGAAGGGGGAAAGTCCCAGAAATGTGGAAAGCGGACTCCCACATTCGCAGCCCCTGCCCTGAGCTCTAGGTCCAGCTCCTTTGGCTTCTGATCTGAGCAAGCATCTGGATGGAGACCAGCCTGTGCAGGGCGGGGGGCTAGGAGGGGGTGGTGGCAGTGGTGCTTGTCCCCCCAGGGGCAGTACTGAACCTGAACCGCAGAGCTCACTGCTGGAGGGTCCCACACACACGCCCCATTCCTGGCAACTAGGTACAGACCCAGAGGGGAGTATGTTGAGCCTCACAACCTGCAGCCAGCATAGATTTTGGCCTAGTAGGTCCCACAAAAGCTGGAAGCCCAAAGGACTTCAAATTGCCCTTGGGGGAGAAAATCAGGTTTATTCCAAAGACCCAAACAAGTTAGAGGCAAAGAAACTTGAGACTGAGCTTGTGAATATCAACAATCACTGCCCCCCCCCCAACCCCCACTGTCCACGTTTTGGAACAGGGGATAGAAAAGGCAGGGGACCCTCAGGAAAACCTGGGGCCTGCATACTGAGTCTCCCTGAATATAGGCCAGGCCAGGGCTGCAGACCTCAAGCCCTTCCCTTTGCCCTGCAGATACCAGGCTTCAGGGAAACTAGGGCATCCATGACAAGGAACAGAGAGAAGAAGCCTGCTCTGTGGAACCCCAGCATCTACCTTACACCAGCAGTGCCAGGCTCAGGGTGTACCTGCCAGGCCCTCATTCCCACTGCATGCCTGGAGAAGGAAACTGCCCTGGGACTAAGAGACCTGAAATCCCTCTAAGGAGAGGGCCTGTGCCCAAATGCCAGGGAGACAAGAGCAACCCCGACAGTGCCCAGGCTACATGGGCTCCATTCCCTACCCAAACCTGGCAGCAGGACCAAAGTCCCTGTCCTGCACAGGCTCCTCAACTCTTTCCTGAGGACCCTTGGGGTTTCTCACTGAGGGGCTGGAGCCACCCGGTATAAGTCCAGAACCCTAGAAGAAGTACCCTTTTCTTCTCAGATACAAATGTTTTCCCTCAATTCACAGAAAAAGCACCAACACGCTCCCTTACAGGGTAGGGAGCCTGGAGTACATCAAAGCCCAATGCCCTCTCATTTAAAGTTCCAAATGGTAGGAACAGGAGCAAAGAAATAACCAAAATGTGTGGAAGATATAAAACCTTCAGAGAGAAGGTGTTGAGTCTCACTCCTTCCAAAGACTTCGCCACTCCGGTGAAAGGACTGTTAAGACCCAGGAGCCTCGCAAGCATTACAGAAAGGCCTGCACTGGAGAAAGAAGCCCTTATCTTGGCTGTTCTCACTCATCTCTTTCCCATTGGAAACTCCCAAATTTACACTTCCTGAGGCTCAATGTTGGCACAACGTTTTAAGATCCATCTTTATAATTTGCCACTCCCGACATGTCCTTCCACATGTGAGAAAACACACAGATCGGTCAGTTACAAAGACTTAGTAGCAATCTTTGTGCACACATGAGGTGCTTTACTCATGAAGCATCTCCACCCTGATGCAAACCCAGCCTCTGAGACAGACAGAGGTCTTGCTCACAACAGAGGCTGACTTGCCTTCCATGAAACAGCTCTCCATCCCAAATCTCTCACACTGGTGTGGCCAAAGCCTTCAACTGGTCAGAGACACTGAGTGCTCAGGAAGACTCAGCTCTGAACCACCACTCATCCTGTGGAGGGCCTTGTCCAGCCCAGAGCACCATACGCTGCACACGGGGCAGGAAGGAGAGCCTTTCCCGGCCCCGAGGGGCCTCTGGGGCTTCTAACAGGCCCAGGCAGGAGGATATTTGGGAAGGCGGCCTCCAGAAGTGTTCTCGGTACTCCCTCTCAGAAATGATCACATCTCAATTCTTTGAGACCACAGGCTTTTGCTCACATTGGTGTTTCCTTTGCTGCCAGCCACCATCAAGTCCTCTGGGCAGAGGTGCTCTTAAAAGTCGATTGCAAAGGGGCAAGAAGCAGAAATGTCTAGAAACAACCACAGGCTCACTGGGAAATCCCAGAGTGTGAGAATCAAGCTTCCTTTCATTCATCCACCCATTCAGTGGACTAATAAGCAGAATTGGTCCTGTTTCCACAGGTTCCACACTCATGGATTCAACCACCATTGAAAATATTTGTAGGGAAAAAAAGTCAAACTATTGCTGGTGTGTACTAGGTAGTTAGGCCTACAATGATTGTGTCTGTACCGTAGATTTATAGATTTTTTGTCTGCTCAGTATCCCCTAAACAATACAGTACAACTATTTATGCAACATTTACATTGACTGTATTAGGTAGTATAAGTAATCTAGAGATGGTAATAAAGTATACAAGAAGATGTGCATGGGTTATATGCAAATACTATGCCTTTTTATAAAAGGGACTTGAGCATTGTGAACTTTGGTAATGTGAGGGGCCCTGAAACCAAACTCCCATAAACACTGAGGAAGACAGTACCAGGCCCCTCTGCTGTGCTGGGCACCAGCAGGGCTGAAAGAGACATGGCGGCCCAAGACAGCACTCTGCCTTACTGCAATGTCCCACAGACATTTACCACAGACAAGCCCCCTCTGCCCCAAAACCACCTGGAGATGCTATGCTTCCTGAAAATTGATCAAGGTATACCTTGTGGTGTGGCATGTGCACTTTTCTGCATGCATGGTTTACTTCATAAAAAGGATTTTTAAAAGTCTCCTTTTGGGTGGGAGATGTCCTATATGGGGCAGGAATTATGATTCTAAAAATCAAGAAACTCAAGTGTATGAAAAATGCTCTGCCTAGGTTGCAGAGCATCTTTCCTCTGTGGAGCCACACCCCAGAGAACAGCCCCTGGCTTGAAAGCCTCTCCTCTTTATAGGACTTCAGAAAGAAACAGCCTCTCTTGTGTCAGAGCCTTGATAGAACCACCGGCACCTACTAACCACCACCACTTCCCTCCCCTGCCTTGACGGATGTGACTTAAGAGGCAGTCTGCCAGCCGGCCCTGGAGGTACAGGCTTCCCTGCCTCGGATGGGGACCTCCTGCCTCTGCTCTCAGAGGGCCAGAGAAGTCCTGCCCAGCAAGAGCAGCACTGGGATGGGAGCTCCTGTGCAGTTTCAAGAGCAACTCTGCCTATCTGTATCTGCCACAGACTCCAACAGGCAGCCCCAGGACTCAGGAGATGGCAGCAGAGGCCACGGTGGAGCTGGCCCAGACTCGGCAGGTAAAATGGCCTGGCGGCATCGCCCTGACCCCACCACGGGGCTGTTAAACCCACACTGTGGGACAGAAGGCAGTGCTCTTAGACACTGGGAAGAAAATGATGTCCCTCTCTCAGGTTACAGAGAGTGAGACTGGTATCTGCTGGAGGATGAACAGCTCAAGGCTATTTCTAGGATTTGGTGTGTGAGGTTTAAATAACCCTAAAGTGAGGAAAACACAGTAAGAGATGAAATATAAAAGAAAACACCAGAACACAGTGTGGAAATTTGGGGCTGTTCCACAGAAGTACCTGAAAGCAGCAAGGAAGGCCCCTCTCAGCCCCATGTGCCCACCATTCCCCAAACCAGTCAGAACCCCAGCAAAGCAAGCTTCTCTAGAGACAGAAGACTTTTATCAAGTGCTTTTATCAAGACTTTTATCCCCAGAGTATCTCAGGAAATAACAGTGCGGGCCTTCGAACACAGCAGGTGGCCCACACTGCTGAGCCTAAAACACTCTTTGGAGGGAAAGATGGAAGATGAGACTGAAAAGGCCCACATTCAGAAAGGAGGATCTGCTCCCTGCAACAAGCTGGCTGGCCCACCAGCACCTGGGTGATGGGCTGGCAGAGGCTCAGCTCAGAAAACACGGCTGAAAGAACACAATCAGGTCCCTGTCTTCGTGGCGCAGGGCAGGTAAAGGGGGTGTGACAAAGAAAGGACAGTGAAATGGTTCTATCTTAGTGGCTTCCCACTCAGACCTGACTGTACCCTTGGTCTATCTGTTTAACAGAAAGGAAAGATGACATGCACAGCCACCAGCCAATGGGAAATAACCTTCATAGTACATTTCCTCTACCGGAGATACGTAAGTAATTCTCTATCAGGTAAGAAAAATAAATTCTGGCAATCCATCACCACTGGTTCATATGGCCAAAGGCTCATAAACAGCAGTAAAACCCATGAACATGTGGACCAGGCAGAACCACGCCTGGCCTATTTCACTATGTGCATCCAGGAAAAAACTGCTGCTAATGAGCCAAGGAAATGCCAGATACCCTGTGTGATCATTCTTCAAATGATGGTGGCCTAACAATGTGACCTTAGGCAAGTTACTTAGGTTCTCTAGGCCTCAGCTTTTCTCATCTATAAAATGGAGGTGAAAATAGTGCCTATGTCCTAAAGGCTGTCACAGAGAATAAATGAGCTAATGTTTATAGAGCAGTTAAGAACAGCAGGTGGCATGCAGTGCTATAAGAATATTTTGACAAATAAATAAAATACACATTCTTTATTATCATCCTAGTTTTACTTAGGATAAAACACATTGAGAGGTTAAAATGTTTTCCAGCCATCAAGAAAATGCAAATCAAAATCATGACATACCACTTCATATTCACTGGGATGAACATAATGAAAAAGATAGACAGGGGCAGGTTTTAGGAAGGATGTGCGGAAATTAGAACTTTCATCCATCACTGGAGGGAATGTAAAATGCTACAGTCACTTTGGAAGACAGTTTGGCAGTTCCTCAAAATGTTAAACAGCGTTACCATGTCACCTGGCAATTCCACTCCCAGATACATATCCAAGAAGACTGCAAACACAAACGTCCTCATAAAACTTGCACAGAGTGCACAGCACACTACACTATTCATAAGAGCCCCGAAGTGGAAACCACTCGAATGTCCACCAAGAGGTAAATGGAAAAACAAAACGTGGCCTATCCCTATGATAAGAGTATTATTCAGCCTTAAGAAGGAATGAAATTCTAATACATGCTACCACGTAGAAGAGCCTTGAAAATACTCCACTCAGTGAGAGAAGTCAGACACGAAAGGCCACATGTTACAAGATTCCACTGATATGAAATGTCCAGAGTAGGCAAACCTGTAGGGCAGAAAGTTGCCTGCGGCTGGGGGCCACTGGAGGAAAATGGGGGTGACTGCTACAGGGTATGGTGTTTCTCTCTGGAGTAATGAAAATGTTCCAAAATTGACTGATGATGCTGCATAAAAACCACTGACTTGCTGGCTTTAGATGGGTAAATGGTATAGTATGTGAATTACATCTCAATACAAGTGTTACCAAAAAAATGTTTTGTTTTGTTTTTTTACTTCAAGTTATATAATTAGCAAGTTGCCGAGTCAGGGGCTAGAAGTCAGAGTCCTGCTCACCCTACAGGCCCCGGCCAGCCCTCTGTGGCCCCGTTTCTGGGTTTTCTGGACACACTGGCCTTCACTTCCCTGATATCTCCATGTATCAGAATTTATAAGAACTCATGCAGCCCCTGCCAAACAGAAAGTCAAACAATGTCATGTTTGCCATGGGGAGATTCTGTATTAACAACTAAACATACCATCCTGACCTCAACTGACCATCCAACCTCATTCCCACTCCTGGAGGCTTCAGCAGAGCCACGCCCCACATACAAGGCCTCGGACCAGTATCCCCTCCATCCAAGTACAGCCAGGCTCTCATCTAGGATGTGGTGGTGGGAAGAGGGAAGGTAAGAAACACAAACACTCCCCCACAATGGGATACACCAGGAGTATCAGGGATGTAGATAGCAGGGGTGGGAAGGAGTCCCCACCTCCTTCCTCCCTCACATGGAGAGTATGACCCCCAAGGCTCCCCTAGACAGCCTAGTGACTTTGCTCTGCAGATGAGGAAACTCCTGTCTCTCCTGAGCACCTTTCCTTCTCTGCTTGTCTGACTGACTTCAGCTCCTCAGGGATCCCTGCAGGTCGCCTCCAGCTCTCTACCTCCCCCCACCTGGTATAGGCAAGCGGTTGGCAGCACTTCCCTCCACAAATGTCCCTGCACCTGCCCCCCCAGCAAGGCCTTGAGCTCCCTGAGATGAGAAGGAAGGGCTTCTCCTGTTTCCTAGATTAACAGCAGAAACAGAATAGACACTTACAGATCACCAAATGAAGAAACAAGGGAGCAAACAGCAGGTACCTCCTTTCCAAAAGAAAAGCCAAGGTCCTGAGGGCTCAGCTCAGGGGTGTATTACTGCCCTGAGTGCTAGTCAGGGCAGTTGCCAAAACAGGCACCAAATGGAATGAATGGCCAGAGCACATCATTTTCCAGACAGTGCCCCTTAGAAAGAGGCCAAGAGCTAAGACACCCAATCAGCGTGCTGGGTCCAGTGCTTCACAGAAGTCATTTGTTTCTTCAAACTTCCAGAATACCCTGGCACAAGAAGTAGCAGGTCCTGGCCGCTGTGATGGAGCATGCACCCCAGCACACCCAAGTGAGGAAGGTGTGCCTAGAAGCTTTTCCAATTCACTCCTTATAACAACCATACACAGTGGGCACAACTCCTAGGTCAGGGTGAAGAGGAGGTGGCTCAGACCTGCTCAGAAGCAAGTTAGGAAGGAGGCAAGGAGCCTTGGTCTCACTCTCAACCCCACACCCATACAGCAACAGCTGTCCCACAAGCAATCAGGATAGGCTGAATCCCTAGCGGTGTCCAGAGGAAACCCTGTCCCGTCTTACTGCCCCTAAAGTTCTTGCCCGCTAATGACCCTCCCAGGCACACATGAGAAGCATCCCTCACTAGCACAATACATGTGCTACCCACCTTTCCTCGGAAGCTATTTGAATGCCTTGAGTTACCTTCAGTGCCAGGATTCTGTACTTGGGATGAGCTGAGAGGCCAGGGGAATTTACTGGATGACCTCAGCTGTCTCTGAAATGTTGGTCCACAATTCCAGACGGTGTTAGGGTTTCAGGGTGAAACCCTTCACTCAGGCTGTGAATATATTCTACCTTCTCACGGCTGCCAGAGTCATACAAAGTTCCTTTATTGGAGAGAAAAGCTAAATAACGAATGTTCCCAAGAAAACACCCTGCCTCATATCGCGTGAGATGTCCTATTGCTAAAAAGGAACAAGGAAGCTTTACTCGAAGATTTGATTCTCGCAGCTTAAGATGAAATGAGGGCATCAGAAATGAGGGAAATGGGGTGCAAAAGGCCATTAGTCTGAGGCAGGATGTAAGGAGAGCATATTTGAAATCAATCTGTTTTCTTGGAAAAAATTATGCTCCCATCTTTCTCAATATTCTTTTCACTCCCGTGACATCCCGATACAGAAGATCAGCGAGGGAGACGCTCCCTCACCAACAGGGCCTGCATCAGGAAGGAGCCGCCATCAACGCTGACAGCCCACCAGAAGTGACTGAAGGCACAGAGCAGGGGCCAGGAGGGGCGGGGTCTCAACAGCAGGAGCCTTTGTCACCAGCAACCAGATTGCTTTGTTTGGGGCATGAACATCGACTCTTCCTACAAGGAAGAGAAGGACAGACAGCTGGATTAAAACGCAAGGCGAGCTGGTTAAGCTTCAGAAAGGCCTACAACTAGGCAGCTTACTAAAAATAGAGGCCACCACTTCCAAAGCAGCCGGGACAACTGGGTACCTACGGTGTCACTGCTGCTGCCCTGGGGTCAGAAGAGCACACCCAGTCTGAGCTTCCCTCCAGTAGCAGGGATGGAGAGAGCACAGGGCTCCCAAGAGGCCAGGCCACAGTGCCAGGTTCCTCTGCATGGGAAGCTGACTGGACCAGAAGAGGCAACGAGGACTTCTTAGTTCTTTACTTTGCCAAAACTTTTACTCCAGACTTTCACCAAAGTGTCAGGAAGTAGAAGTGACTCAGCAGCTGCCTGGAGCTACTGAGTAACCAGGACTTCTGACTCTCAGTCCAGTATTTGCTCTACCACACCCCCTGCCTCAACGGAGACAAGATCTCAGGGGGTTGGAGGGAACAGATTAAACAGTATGGATAGGACAAGGAGAGAGGAGGCACCCCACAGAAAGAACTGAACATGAGAGGCTGGCTATACCTGGAGGTGGACACATTCCCAACCACAGACATCCAAGCATGCATTATGGATACATGCTGCTAGCTATACAGTATTAGTTCTAGGGGTAGATACATACTAGACAGAATGGTTACAAGAAGGGTAAACTGAGGTAAAGCCCCAGAAGACATGGGGTTTGGTGGGACAAGGGCAGGAAAATGAACCCGATCCAAATGTTTTTCCAGAGGCCAGCCCAGAACAAAAGGCACAGAACATCCACTTCTGTGCTGCCCAGCAGGACCAAACAACCCTAGAGAAGCTTCTCACAGATACTTGGGTGTGCAATAGTCCCCAACAACAGGCATCCATTAGCTGGGTTGGAAATGCAGAAGATAGGCAGGATGGGTGAGCCGCCAGCAGGTGCTACCTGGGCAGCACGGGTATGTGCACCCAGCATGTGGGGCACTCAATCCAGCTATCTCCTCGACCTCTCAGAACCCTGAGGGGGAGGCAATTCCCAGTGGACAGAAGAGTGAGTGATGCATGGAACCACTCACACCTTCTCTATGTGCCCTTGCTTCCTCCTCCCACAGGGCTGACATGTGAGGACTCAGCCCTGGCCCACTCACTGGCCCCATCATGAAGACATGAAAAAGAGGCAAAGTGAGACAGTTGCCTCTGGAGGCTCAGGCATTTTGGGGCCTGGCAGCGGGAAGCATCAAAGGTTTATTTCTTTGGGGTCTCCTGTAATGTCTGACAGAACAGAACACAAGGCAGGAACTCATGTAAGCCAAAGAACAGAAGGGGCCCCTGGTGAGCTTAGCAAAGTTGACAGCCATCACCTTCCTACTCCAAGGCCTGGCCTTGACTAAAGGTCTACATTGAACAGCAACAACTCTTAAGAATAGGGAGGTGAAACCTGGAAATATCTCTCAGAAAATTGTCCCCAACCGCAAGTTCCTTCCTTTGCAGGCCTCCTCTTCCTAGGACTGCCACACAAAGCACAGGTGGACCATGCCTTGCCTAGGGGGTCAGTAAGGGGTGACACAGCCACAGGCCTTCCGGGCACAGCTGTGGGAGCTGGTGGCCTGGATGGGCCCCTCCAGAGAAGCTCACACTGCTGCTACCTAAGCAGTTTACAAACTTGTAACAAAATCCCTAAGCATCAACATGCTTTGTCCTTTTAAGTTCTAGTTCTAGAAGTCTACCCTCAAGAAATAATTCCCCCAAACAGGAAAATATATGTACAATTGGAGTCCTTGCTGTTGTCTACACTATTGTCAAAATGTTTCTGAAGCTTTTTTCTTTTACAGAACATGAGAAACACTTAAAAACAAACAAACAAAAAAAACAACCTGGATATAATACTACCAAAATGTTAAGCTCTGCTTGTTAAGCAGCTGGCAAGCACTCCTGCGCCTGAGAGGAAGAGCCTGCCTTCCTGGGAGAGCATGCCTTTGCTACTTGAAGAGCCACAGTGAGTGGGAGATGAGCAGGAAGTGGCCACTAGTTCCCCTCCCCCCTCCCTAGGGCCTGAGATGAATCCCCCCCCACCCCCCCACCCCATGACGCAGAAGGGTGGTAGGGAAGACAGGAAAGGTAGCTCCCCTGAGTTCTCGTTTAATGTTCACAACCATCCTAAAAAAAGCTGCTGTTACTCTCTCTATTCCATAGATGGGGAAACTGAGGTTTGGAAAGGTTACAAAAGTGTTCAACGTCAGCTAGCAGGTGGCAGAGCTGAAATCTAAATCCACACATCTCAACCTGTTATTTTCTACAGATTTCTCCCCCCCCCCCCAGTACGAATAAGCCTTTATTCTTTCATTTTATTTTCCCAGGAAAATGAGGAGAAGGAAAAAGTCAGCTTGTGTTTTACAAAATGATAGAAAGCAAGTGGAAGTATCGGGCACAGCAAAATGAACCATCAAATAAACAGTCCCCAGTAATGGAGGTCACCAAAGCCCAAGGGGGCTACGTCTCCTGTAGTTCAGAAATGAGAAGGAATCAGGGAAAGAACAGACAGGCACATGCTTTCCTACCCTCCTTTCCTCCCTCCCCATAAGCTAGACACAAAGCTTTGGTTTCTAGCAGTAAACCTGAGTTATATTCGTCCATCTCCTGAAACAATCTTGTGGCTCCTTTGACCTAAGTTTTTTGCACCTGCATAAAAGTTCCTGAGTGAATTGGATATACATTCATCTTCCCTATCTTGGTCTCCCAATCCCACTTTCCAAATGAAAGGCCCCCTCATTGCTCCTCTAACCTAGGATTAGAGATTAAAACACAGCAATCTAAGTGTTTGGCCTGAATCACCTATCAAGGAATGGTCTGGGCTCAGGGTATTGAGAAAAAGGGATGAAATATTTTTCACTTCTTCAGAATTTTTTCACAAATCATGTAAGAGATGGGGTGACACCCCACACATTTAATGTATGTGTTTGCGGGTATGTGGGCTTTTGTGGGGAGGTGCGGATAAAAGAGGAGACAGGGTAGGAGTCAAGTTTTTAGGGCAGAAGATCTGGTCCAAAATAGAAAAGAGGGGAAGAGGAAACAAAAGAAAGGATGATTCAAGTTCCCCACTTCAAGAGGAGTCCCCAAGCTTACGTTTCAGGTCCTTTTGGCCTGGCGTAGAACCTTTTGTCAAAGACACTTTGGCTATTTTTCTCAACACAAAAAGTCTGTAAGCAATAAAACCTCAAAAGAACATGGAGAAAGACCAACACATTTACACAAACCAGGCCACTTTGCAATCACCAAATCAGCTACTGTGTGGTCCTACAAAGCCCAGACAAATACAATAACTAGAGGGGCGAGCAATTGCAGCAGACAAGAACCCAGAATCAGACACACATAACCCAATGCATTCTATTGCATGTGCCCCGTTTCGACACAGTGAGGTAGATTTTTGGTGATCTCACAATATGTAAATGAAACCCACTTTTCTCCTTCAGCTACTATGACACCAGTCACTGCTGCAGCAGGGCAGGACACTAGCTCTGGGCATCACAAAGAAGCTATCACTTTGGTCTCTCTGGAGGCCAAGAGGAAAAGCAAAGAATTTTTAAAGGTTGAGGAATTTAGTTGTTGCTTCATATATCCATCCCAAAGTGGGACAGCTCAAAGTGGGTAGAGAGGTATTATTTTTAAAACCTATCTTTATTAACCTGTTTTTTGTTCTTAAGATACACACACCCACCCCTTGTTGTGCATGATAAGCCTAGCCCAAACTAGTGAGGGATGGATCTGGTGTGTAATGTGAATCCCAAACCCTGGAACTAGAGGTCTGGACAGGAATCCTTGGTTACACATATACAGGCAACCCTCACCTGATCTGAGCTTCCCTTCTATGCCTTTCACCTAGCCCCACCTCTCCTAACCTCTGCATTAACCACTTATTTCTGTTCAGATCAATCTGCAATCTTCCAGTAGAAGGAGATCAAGTAATGGGGCTGCCCAGTTAAAATCTAGTCTTCCACAAAACACCGAAGATGGAGGGGTTTCAAGAGGGCGCTATGGCAGAAAACCCAGCTCTAATTGGCAAAAAGGAGGCAGTTGAATAGGCTATACACTCCAAACAATTGTTCTCCCTGATGATAAAAACAATAAAAAGTATTCCTGCTATGCAGACCCAGCGCTGCTGCCCACTTGCCCCTGAGATTGCTCACGTACCTGAGAACACAGTACAGGAATGAGGGCTTTAGATTAAAGTACACAAAAATACCAAACCAGGATATTTATGTTACAAAAAAAAAGCTAAAATGTACAAGATAAGTCATTCACACACAACTAGTGCAGTTGGCATCCTGAAGAAAGTGGGACCCAAGGTGCAGTTATCCAAGGGACCAAATAAAATTGTACTGGCCCAGAAATGGGGTGGGGGTAAGCTTAGGAACAGCAGGTCTACAGCTGTTCCCCAACCATCCCTTTTGCCTATTGTCACAACCCATTGCTTGGGGCAATTCTCAGCACCCTATTCCAAGAGTGGGGGATAAGGAAAAAATCTGCTGTACCCCTGAGAGATTCCCTCCCACAGAACATAGTCATTTGTGGGCTGGGTTCATCAATCTGGTTTCATGCTAATCTTTTCACTCCGGCAAGGGAAATATGATCATTACATACCCTTCTTTAAAAAGAAAATAACTTCCTTAACCAGATCACTTTCAAAAGCTGGAAACTCAAATAAAGCATGCACGGAGGGATTTCCTCCAAAGCCCTCCCATGCATTTGGATAGAATGTGGTTGGAGTTCCTTAGCCTCCCTTCTCCCCCTAACCAAGAAGGAAGAGGGGCTGAGGCTGTAGAACCCAGCCTGAGATACATGGCGGTGCCAGCTGCCCCTTCCCCACCTTCCCCACTTTCTCCATTCTGCCGATTGATGCCTGCTCCTTGAAACTTTCTGATCACAAAAGGATAGGCTCTGACCCACTGTAGCTCAATTCTGGGCATCTAGGAGCAGGGCAGGGCCATGGATCTCTTCTTCATCCCGAAAGTAGGCTGGCTTTCCCTGTGAGCTGGGGGTCTGCTGGGGCTTCAATGGACATGAGGCTGATGCTCTGGCAGAAGTGGTACTTCTTGGGCTGGGGTGGGAGCTTGCATTCCTCGGCATGATGGCCCCTCCACAGTTGTAGCACCTGTCTCCTTTTGATCTGTGCTTCTGCATGTTCTTTCTTTTTGTTTGCCTCTCACTTCCACTACAGAACACCTCACCATGGCTGGTGACTGAAATAGATTCCAGGCCCTTGGTGGACTACTTAAAGGTGAACTCTACTGCCTTACCCTCCTTCAGGCTCTGGAAGCCCTCCATGTGCGGCTTACTTTGGTGTACAAAGACATCCACCAGTGGGTTGAGTGTGACCTCTGCATTAGCAGTCATGGACAGGGAGCTGAGCCCCATGCCCATGTTGAACCACTTACAGATGCCAGCACTGTGCAGCAGCAGTGGCTCCTCTGCCACCAAGGCCACGTCTACAGGTACCTTGGCGGGGCCACCTGCAAACTGCTGGAGCCCATGGTAGTCAGCTAAGCCTGTCGCCCTGGGCCCCAGGTTGGGCGGCTGTTGGCTCCAGAGAAGTCTGGAGGCAAAGGGTAGCTCAGAAAAGAGGCAGCTACATTTTCCCCAGCACTATTTCCTACCGATTTCTTGAGGATAGACTCATTCAATTCAGTTCCATTTTGACTGGTTCTATAGCGGGGAAAAGTCCCACTTGAAGTGGCCTGTGCATCTGGACTGCCCAAGTGATCGTGCTATCTTCCCAATAACAGTGTATGCACACTGGACTCCAATTCTGGCCAGATTTACCTGGGACATTCAGGAGGAACAGCAAGGCACTCTAAATAACCTGGATCCCAAGTCAGAATCCCTTTCAACTGGTGAGCTGTGAGTTCCCAGGGTGTCTCACCACGACCCCACACTTGTGTCCATTTATGCAACCCTCTGCCCAGGGCTGCTGCTGTGCAGAGGTGACACCTGACCAGAGTTACCAAAGGCCTCTTATTTTCTGAATGTTTATGTCTCCCCCAAATTCCTATGTTGAAACCCTACTCTGGTATTAGGAGGTGTGATCTTCGGAGGTGATTAGGATTGGATGAGGTCATGAGGGTGTAGCCCTTATGAATGGGACTAGTGCCCTTCTAGGAGTCAGGAAGGAGCTTGTATCCTCGGCTTTCTGTGCTGTGAGCATCGGAGTCGGCCATCTGCGACCTGGAAGAGGACCCTCCCCAGAACTCGACCACGCTCCATCTGATCTGGGGCTTCCAGACTTCAGGGCTATGGAAATAAATTGCTACTATGTATAAGAAATTCAGTCTATGGAATTTATATAAGCCAAATGAACTAAGACAGCTTCTAAGAGTCAGCCCGACCCCCAGGGGAGCAGACACACAGCCCCTCTGGAAGGCCAGCCCATTTCTGAACACCCCCTGCTGAGTGTGCACATGACAGGCTGACATGAGAGGTGTGGCATCTGGAAGGAGTTCTCCTTTGGGACTAACTGTAAACCAGTAAAACAAAAAAGGGCTTGCCATCATTTAAACTCCACCATGTTTACATCAGAGGATTTCTGTGGATAGTTGGCTTATCTTTTCAGCTTTGTGCTTTCCTGATTTTACAAAATTGGTACAATAAATATGTTAATTTTATAATTAGAAAAGGCAGCTGTTTTCATGGTATCTGCTGTCTAGCATGTAAGTGCTACCCTTAGTTTCAAGATCCAAACCAATCTTTATGTATTTTTTATTGTCTACATTTTAGCTAAAGGTCTGCATCACTTCAACATATCTGAACAGGAAAATTCAAAGTTACAAGAAAAGCAAGTAAAGGGATGGCTTTTCCCGTAAGGACATGGTGCCTGTCAGTGCACTCAGATGGGATTCGGTTATACTGGGAGTTCTCTGCTGGAACCAGGGAGGGCATAGTACTGGGTGAGCCATTCCTTCTGTGACTGGGCAAGAGGTTGGACTGAAGTGGCCTGGATGGAGGAGGGAGGAGGAGGAGCAAGCAGTTTCCCGTTGGTTCTCCATTTGCAAGGCTTATGCCTTTAATATGGCTATTTTGGGGTTTGGGGGTGGGCGGGGGGGTGGAATTCTTCCCACAGCTACCCTACTTGGCAGCTGCTCTGCCCTAGCTCCCTCTCCCTGTCCCTCCCTTCTACAGCCCTCCTGAAAGAAGGAAGCAGACCCTTGAGTATTCCTCCCCTCCCAGCCACCCCTTTACCCCAGCCCCATACTCTCAGAGTATCTGTAGGCCTCACCCACTTGCTTGTGTTTTTATACAGATGGGAAAATGTGGAAATAAATAAAGCCTCAATTAGGCAAGCATCCAAGAATTGGGGGTGGGGCAGGGCAGGGGTCTAAGGCCCCGTTCCAATGCAGGAATGCCTGAGAAAGCTCTGGAAGCCTCAAGCTGCTTTGAGGCTGGAGACTTCCCACAATCTCCTTTTTGGTCTGTGCTGAACAGGCAGGCTCACAGCCAGGGATCCAAGAGCCCAACCTCACTCCCACACCAAGACTCACTGCAGGCTCCCTGCCACCCAACACACAGAAGGACAAAAGAGTTCTGTACACTTGTCCCCTTCTTTCTTCCTCCTTGAATCCTGTCTTGGAGCAGGAGGCAGGACCCTCCAGTGTACACCTGGACCTAGGCGCAACGGCAGTCCTCCAGATAGAACAAAGGCAGTTCCCCCCTTTTAACTGTGGGAACTAAGCATTTCTTATTTATTCCATTCTGAGCCTGGACAGAGCAATGAGAGAGAGATCTTATTTCTTCCCCCAAGTTGAAGGGTTGGGGGGAGAATCAGATTCTATAGGAGGAGACTGGGCAGGAAGTGGTTCAGATATTTTTAGAGACATGGGAATTAAGTGAGCAGGGACCTTCTGGGGCCAGAAATGACTTTGTTTCAATCCCAATGCTGAAAGGCCAAATGGATGGGGTTCAGAGCAAGGAGCCTGGTGTGTGGCAGGGGCAGGACTAGACTCCAAGGAAGAGGAGAGAGGAGCTGAGAGCTGAGATCCCTGCAGGCTACTCCTCTCTCTCTGCTACTGCTGTCCAGTCAATTTCAGCATTTATACAAGCTGGGCAAATGTCACCATTTCACAGCAGCGTTGGGTGGCACTGAGTGAGGGCAGGACAATGGGTGCAGCACCCTACCTCCCACCCCCACCATAGGGTGTCCTCAACAGCCCTCCTGACTCTCAGAAGAAGTGGGTCACAAGGGGGTGGAGTGAGGCGCCAGTCCCCCAGCTCCCTTTGTGCAGATCCTGGTCAACAGTGGAAGGATCAAATGCAGTCTAAAATACAAATTTTCAATTACCTGCAAGCTTCCAATGAGTGAGGCCCCCTCAGTTCTTTAAGACCACAAATATGCTCTCAAATCTCTGTGGGGTGCCTCACTCAAGAAGCACCTTTCTACAATCTCCAAAACAGCT
Source organism: Macrotus californicus (assembly GCA_007922815.1). Classification (NCBI taxonomy): domain Eukaryota; kingdom Metazoa; phylum Chordata; class Mammalia; order Chiroptera; family Phyllostomidae; genus Macrotus; species Macrotus californicus. The sequence continues at coordinate 8,492 of VMDR010006848.1, read as the reverse complement.
ACACAAACCAGGATGTAGGACCTGGAGATTAGGAAAATGGACAAGAAAGTGAGTGACCTCAGACGGCCTCCCGCTGCTGAGAGAGTGCAGCATTTCCAGAATACGATCTGGCAACAACTATCAACTGCCTCCAAAATGTATACACTCTGGACCACACTCTGGGAGTCTGTGCTGAAGAATTATATTAGAAAAAGAAAAGAAAAAGCTTGAACCCAACATAAACATCCAACAGTAAGGACTAGAGCAAACAGCCATTTGATGGAAGAGTATGCAGCTATTAACAACTGTACTTCCGACAGTTGACATGGGAACTGTTAGAACAGTTCTATTAAAGATGACAGTTTTTTTTTAATTTTTAATTTTAAGCCTCATATACGTATACAACACCCTAAGAGGATATATAAACCACAATATCTATAGCTTTTATCTTTGGGTAATATATGGGCAACTTTGTTGTCTGCATGCTTTTTCATTTCCTAAGTTTTCACCATGGACATACTCTATTCCCGGCAGTAGGGGAGAACCGCAACCACGATTTCTTTAGCCCCAGCTTCTCCCAGCACCAGCTGCTTTGGCTAGTCCCACCTTCAGCATCAGACACTCCCTCTACTTAGAAGCACCTCCCTCTCCACCTCCAGATTTTCTCCAATTTGCTCCTCCCAGGAAGCCCCAGAGTTCACCAGCCTGGTTCCTGTGGCTGAGTAGAGGTGTGGTGTGTGTGTGTGTGTGTGTGTGTCTCTCTCTCTCTCTCTCTGTCCCCCATCCCCCTCAGCACTTATGTACCCCATGATGGCTGACCTCTCCGTTTTCTTGACTACATACTTAGATCCTGGAGGGCAAGGAGCCTTTCTCGTCTTTATTTTTCCAACTCCCAGCCTGTCCATGGCACACAGCCAGCAAACAACAAATGAATGAATGAATTCAGCCTCTCTCATGGTTTCCAAAGGTCCCCAGAAGAGTCATCGGGAAAACATTTAATGTGGGAAGAAGGAAAATACAACAGCATTATGTGGGCTTGTCTGTGTGGCACTGGGATAAGGACAGGCCCAAGCCATAGATCTCCCTGATGGCATTTCTCAAGGCAGCCAGAATATCAGTTGCAGAGCCTGACTGGTCCATGACAACAAGGGTCTCATTGTTGTTGTAAGAAGTGGCTGGGCCCCATCAGTAAAGGGCCTCATTCACTGGAGGAGATCAGATAAATGGTCTCTAGCTTTTTTGGAATTGCAGTCATCATTAACCCTTCGGTTCAAAGCAGAAGAATCCATAATTTCAATTATTTATGAAAGTATCTCTTCCTCAATAAAAGGTGTAGACAATACAGTTAATTCAGAAGCTGAAAATACATACATCTCCTGGCAGGCATGCGTGCATTCACTCTCAGACACACATACACACCCCCCAGCACCATACACACACAAAAAGTTAGAGACCCAGAAGAACATGGCCCACACAGGACAGAACAAGGAGAAAACAGAAAAGAACAATAGCACAGAAACAGGGGTGGGGAGGCAGGAAGGAGATGCCCACCCTGGACACCAACCAATATGCGCCCTCAGTGTGCACACCAAGTCATGAAATGCAGCAGTGGGACCACCAGGTAAACATGGCTGAACATGTTCAAGTACCTCCTAAAACCCTAATAAAAACGAGCACAAAGGAATTCTTAAAAGATATAAATTCCAAAAGACAAAAACTAAAGAGGAGACAGCAGCAGATACAGGAACGTTAATTAAATTTTGGAATGTAGGAAGTGGCTGCATGCATGGAAAGTGACTAAGTAGAGCAGAGAAAGCCTCCAAAGGGAACTAGGAGGAAACAGTCTGGCACTGTCCTGGAACTCTAGAAAGATTAAGGCCTGGGGGTTCCAGGCCTCTCTGACTACCAGGGAGGCCGACAGCGTAAGAGCGTGTCAGCACCTGTGAAAGGAGCCCCAAACCCCAGAGACCCAGCTCCCACCAACAGCAACCAGAGGGTGGGTCTCTGGAAAGGCCCTGGCCCAGGCGGCAGCAGGCACTGCTGTGGGGAGAGAGGGTAGAAGTTCAGTGGAAGTCTGCATCCTGAGAGTTGAGGTCCCTCCACGAACTCAGGAATTTTCAACTGAGTCCTTCTGTTGCCCATACATCTCCCTGGACTGGAGATGAGAGGCCCTCGTCTGGGGAAACTGAGCAGCCCAACAGAAAGACCACTAACTGGCTTCCTCCATAGCCTGGAGATGAGAGGTTTTGTATTTGGACATATTTGAAGGTCTCCCCAAAGTCACCAGTTCCCTGCCTGTCCTTCTAAAGTAAGGCCAACCAGTCAGTAACACCCACCTACACCCTGCAGTCTCCTTCTTAAATATAAGCTCTCAGCTCAGGGTCATCACTCATTTCAGAAAGCCCAAGACCAAATTAAGCAGAAAGGGAACAAAGAAGAAAGCAAATCAGACCAGAGACAGTAAAACTTCAAAATAACTGAAATTAAAAGAAAAAGTATTGCATTCATGAAACATGAGTAAGATGCTATAAAAAGATAAAAAGGGGCACAGAGGACAAAATATGAGCTCTAAAAATATGATCACTAGCATAAGAATCAGAATCAAAATATTAAAATATTGTAGCTGGGATAAGGAACAAAGGGTTTAACACAAGCTTAATGAACTCTCAGGCATGATAAAGCGATGCAAAAATGATAATAAAATTACAGACTCTGTCCAAAAGAACTGACAGCCAAATAACAGGAATTCTAGGAAAATGAAGCAAAGGAAATTACCAGAGGAAAAAAATACAAGAAAACTTTCTGGACCACAAGGACAGAACTTTCCACGCTGGTACATACACAGGCTTCTAGCTCAATGTAAAAATGTAGATCCATGCTAAGGCATATCTTCATGAAACTTTAGAACTCAATTCAAGAAGCTAAAAGTTTTCAGAGAGAAAATTCCATTCATTTACAAAAACATCAGGAATCAGAATCTTTGTATATGAACTTGTGAACAGTGATGGTGGGAGTTAAAGACAAAGAAGAATGCCTTTAAATTTCCAAGGAAAATTATTTCCAATCTAACATTCTATAACCAGTCCAGCTACCAGTCAAGAGTGTGGGTAAGAAAGGCATTTTCAGACATACAAGCTCTCAAAATTTTTTCTTCCCATGTGCCTTTGTCAAGAGGCTTCACCAAATGGAGACGTAAACAAACAAACAAAGAGGTCAATCTAAGACACCCAGGAGAGGAAGAAATGGAATTTCCAGATGCAAAGCAAAACCCAGGTCAAGAGCTCTGCAGCAAGCCTGGAGAAGACTCGGTCCAAAGGGAACAAGAGGACAGAAGGCTCCGCGAGGATGCTACCATGAACAAAAGAATCACTGTACTAGGTACTTGCCCACACTAAGAGGAGTTTTATAGTTCTGTCAAAAAGTTAAGAGTTCAAGTAAGGTTAAACAGACAAACAATGAAGGTGGGGGGGTGATTATTAACTGCAAGAGAAACTAAATGTGAAAAGAAATACAATCCTAGTTTCCTACAATGACTTGAATGTACACTTTCCACACAGTCATAGCAATTTAAACACTATTGATTCAACACTAATATTTAATTTAAGTATATTGGTAGGATAGAGAAAGGTTGAGGAAAGATGCAAGAATACATATGTGTCTGCACATATGTAGGTGGGTGTTGTGACAAAACCACACAGATGAAAGAACTAATTCCTATCTTCAAAACCTCAAGAAGTAACAGTATAAACACATGACTTAGGAACACAGAGGTAAGTACTAGAATTCTCTAGCTAGACTTCCTCTGGCAACAGGCTCAGGAGTAAGGAAGAAGGGGGCAGGGTAGTGGACTCGTATCACAAGCCTCTGGTTACATTATTTGATTGTAAAATACATGCATATATTATTTGGGGGAGGGAAAGCCCCAACAATGCTTTTAAAATTCCCATGTGGCCCATTTTCAGCCTTTGTGTATGTCAGGGAGCACAGTAAGATCCCAAGGTAAATACTGAGCTAGAGGAAGAGAAATGGATACATATTACATAACCCTCCAAAAGACTGCCCAACTGTCACACCAGTGAGAATATAAAATAACTTCCACAGGTCTGAGAGACTGACCTCCTGGGCCCTCAGGTAAGTAGTTAGCTCTGGGTGCTACTTCTCTTGAGGATGTGTTCATGTATTATTTTCTTCATTGGGCAAGACCATTAGAAATAAAGAACTGTTGATCTAATTCAACAACCTCAAATAGGGCATTTGGTGCAGGAAAGTTTATGTGTTGCCCGAAGCAGTTATGAAAAGATCATTTCTAAGGCTGTTACAATTTGAACACTTGACTTGGAGGTTTATTACAAAATTTAAACCAAATAACTGAATGTGTTCTAAAATCAGGCAAATGTTTTTTTCTCAAACAGGACAAGGCTGATAACATATGGAGGAAACCAGCATGACCAAAACTGCTACCAGGCAATCAGATGTTCATATATACTACTAAACCAGAGGATCTCTACAGCAGACTTCTCCCTACTTCTACCTTTCAAATCACTGCACAGGCCACCCTCACAGCATTCTTGAAGAACAAACACCTGTGACAGCACAAATAAATGGTTAATGAATGAGCAAACAGAACAGACACATGTTTTCATGTCCACTCCTTTCTGCAGATACCTGGGCCTTCCTTTCCCCTGGGCAGTGGTGACAGCCCTCCCCAAACACCGCTCTCGGTGCATGTACGGGGGTCCACAGCACAGGATGTGGGTTCTCATCCAAGGAGACATCTCAATGTCCATCACCATCACCATCACCTACGTGAGCTTGTGCCTTTCCCTACAGGGCCTATGTAGGAAAAAAAATGGTAAAAATGCTGAGTGATCCTCGGAGGAAAACTTCAGTCCTGTTTTCCTGCTTAACAAAGGCAGGACTTGGGCTTACTTGAGCAACAGCCGTGGCCTGGTCCAGTGGGCCAAGGGAAGCAAATAAAGAGAAAGAAAGGAGCATCAGGGGGACCTTCAAAAATTCCCACCAACCATGTCCTGGCCTCCCCCTTCCCCATTCCTACCATAGTAAAAAGAAAGAGAAGACAGGATTACAGATGTGCACCTTTCTAAACCCAAACCTCGAGGACAGAGCTGTTGTTTGTGTAGAATAAATAACAAACAGTGTGTATCTGACACAGATTCACAGCAGTTACTCTTTTCCTGATCAAGTAATAATAAGCTTTCCACACTATTATAACAAGTCTCAGGATACGAAGCAGAGCAAGTTGAGTCTGTCTACATGAATGAAGTAAGTTTATTTGAAAATAGTGACTGTATTTGCTACACTTTGCATTGTAACACTGCCTTTGCTTGGAGGAGGGAGAGACGATGTTGGAGAGTATGTTGGAAGTAAGCAATGAGGTAAAATGGGCAATTCAAAATAAGAGGGGGAGAGTGGGAAGAGGGGGGAGAGGGAGAGAAGAGAAAGAAGGGTGGGGAAGGGAAGAGAAGGGGGAGAGGGAGATGTGCATGGGACAAGAGAGGGAATGGACAGAAAGAGGGGACACACGTGCCAGGCATGACCTAGTGAGGTGAGGGTAGGCGAGGTATTTGGGTTGTTTCCTGCTAAGGGTTCTCATCTAAAGCTCAGCTCCAGTACCTGCCTTCTTCCAGTATAAGCTGCCACAGCATCGACATAAAACAGTATAACTCTGTTTACAATGATATTCTGACTGTACTTCACACTCCCAAATGTTCATGTTTACGTAGCAACGATGCCCAGGTGCACCTGGGTCGGGCCTGACTGTTTTCTTAACCTTTTCTCATATATCATGAATCACGTTCTCCTCTTCTCTTGGAAAGGAGGCCCCCAAAGATAAGAAACCTGATGCATTCTCTTGACACACATGCCACCACTCTCCTATCGCAGCCCATGCCACCATCATGTGTCGCGCTGTCCTCCTCCCGCTCTTCACACCCTCCGCTTTCCCAAGGGTGTGAAGAGAGCCCCAGCAGCTTCTGCCTTTTGAGGCAGGTGGGGCAGGGAGGAAGGCTGAGCACAGCGAAGAGGGCCCTGGATGAGGATGGGCTTCGTGGTGCTGCAACCACTGCTGGGTGACCCTGGACACCCACAGTTACAAGCACCTACTACAGACAGGAGGGTCTGCTGGTACAGAAAACATGAAGGTATGTCTGTTTCTCAGGCACTCGCAGCTCATTAAGAAAGGACACTGCCCTACTCACACAACCTCACTCCAAGGAGTGAGCAGCACTGCCTGGAGTGGACAGGTGTCTCTGAAAGCTACTGGTAGGTGCCTATAGAGGCCCCTCCTCCCCTCTGGGTCTGTTTCAACTGCCAAAGGTGAGAGCTAGATGAGAGGATGCCTCCGAGGATCCTGCCAACACCATGATATCAACCATGGCCCTGGTCCCTTATGAGACATCCAGGACAGCCCCCTATGTCACTGGGACCAGAATGTGTGACGGTGCTGACTGGGCCTGCTCCTGTGGATGCACTGGACGTTGGGCTGGGCATGTCCTCCACACCCAGGTGTCAATGAAACCTCACCCCACCCCACCCCACCCCAATGGAATGAGGAAAAGAGGTAGCCTAGCCCTTTAATTGCCCCTTGTCACTTCTCTGTGCCAGCTGGGTATGCTGTGGCACTCAACAGGTATCAGCAATCCAGCAGATTTAGCACAAATCACACCACAAAGGGGTGCCCTGTCATTTAGAGCTCTTCAAACATTGACCATGCAAAGCCCCAGAACCGTTGAGCCAGTAGGGATGTCTGGGAACAGAGCCAGAGCAGCTCCACCCTGCAGGTCTTCGACCCACGACTCCATGCAAGTAAGTACCTCAGCACTTCACGGAAAAAACCTTATCCTTGGGCAAGTTACTGATCTCCCCACAAGGCCATTTTAAAGATTAAATGTGAACCTAGTGAGAGAAGCTAGCACTGTAGTTGGTTCATGGTTTCTTTTTACCTCTATATTTATCACACAGGCAAGCTGGTTCCAAACAACGTGTGTGGCTACCTGGCGGAAGTGAGCTGCAGGTTTCCATCCTGGCTACAGCCACCACACCCTTAGACAGACAGCCTGATGTCACTAACAAGCATCCTCACATACTGACTTCTTGCGGAAGCATGGGCACCTCAAAGCACTGTTGGGCCACTATATCCTCAATGGTTGACAGGGAGACAGGTACAACCCCCCTCAATGGGTTGAGAGGAAGGAAATGAATCACTTATGCCAATATTAGACTTGGAGGAACAGTTTGCCCACCACCCTCCATCCAGGAAGCCCAAAAGGAAAGTTACCTGAGGAGGGACAGAAAGCAGGTGCAGAAACAGCTGGGCTGGAATCTGGCCTCGGAATCATGACTCGAACACCCTTGTCCTCTGCTTCAGGATGAGGGTGCTCCCACGTGGCTGGAGGTGGGTCACAACTGGGACTACATGAGGTCCTTCAAAGCCTCTGTGGCTTTCAAGGAGTCTCTGTCTTCCTCCACCTGCAATGTCCTATTCACACACCCGAGTGTCCCACAGCTTGGTAAGTAACACCACCCTTGTTAGAAGTAAACACAGACTCCTCAAGGACAGCACAGAGATTTTTCCTCCCTCACCTCCCTGGGGGCCACTAGAAAAGGATGCTGGGCCTTGCTAGTACAGCACCTTTCACTTTGTGGAGCTTGTCTCAACAAGCTGACTCAAGTCGGAGCAGCGTCAGAGCTCTGTGATGCCAGGTGCCATGTTGCATGACTGGGGCTAAACCACTTCCCTATCACCCCAATCAGTATGAGGAGCCAGTCCTTTCAGGTCTTTTCCTACACTGACATTCCATGACTGATTAACACTGAGAAAACACAGACAGCTGTGGAAGGAGGGGCGTTCCATAGCTGGTGGGACTGTGCCATCAGGGACCATCTTTGGTGGCTCCAGTTTCTTCCTTTCCCTCATCTATGTACTGCCTTTCCTGTGTCTGGTGTCTACATCACAGGCCCAGCAGTGGTAGCCAGGAGGACTATTTAACCTTGCCCAAAATGAGAGTGAGGAAAGAACCAGAGAGGGTGATGATGTGAAGAAGACAGCCACTCCTGGTCACATGGAGGTCACACTTCTCCCAAGAAGGTGGCCGGCCCTTCCCATTGATCTCCCGGCCTGGTCTAAGGCAACACCACTCTACCCTTCAGAGCTGGCTCAGATCACCTCTTCTATGGAAACTTCCAGGCAGAGTCTGCTAGCCCTACTGTTCCCAGAGCACTTCCCATTAGCTCCTTCTGGTTACACCGTCTATGTCAGCTGAGAAATGGCGCTCAAAGATCTCCATTTCCTCGTTTGCAGAACCCCTGAATGTGACCTTAGTTGGTAAAGGGGACTTTGCAGATGTGATTAAGGTAAAGATCTTGAGATGAGGAGACTGTCCTGGCTTATCCGAGTGAGCCCAAAATGTAATCGCAAGTGCCCTCCTAAGAGACAGGCAGAGAGAGATGTGACACAGAAGAGGAGGGCACGGAGTGACGGAAGCAAGAGGCTG
>VMDR010006847.1:0-43353 GCA_007922815.1 Macrotus californicus | reverse complement strand
CATAATACCTCCAAACTAGAAACAACTCAAATGGTCATCAACTGATGAGTGGATAAATAAATATGGTATATCCATACAGTGGGATATTATTTGGCCATAAAAAGAAATGCAGTACTTACACATGCTACAGTATAGGTAAGCCTTCAAAATGTGATGCTACAGGAAAGAAGCCAGTCACAAAAGAACACACACTGTATGATTCCATTACATAAAACATCCAGGACAGGAAATCCATAGAGACAAAGTAGATTGTTGGTCACTTAGAACTGAGAAGAGGAGGGAATGGGGAGTCATAGTTTAATGGCTTCAGAACTTTTGTTTGGGGTGATGACAAACTTTTGGCAGTAGGTGGTGGCAATGGTTGTACAACATTGTGACTACAACTAATGCCCCTGAATTGTACACTTAAAAATGATTAAAATGGCAAATCTTGTTTTATATATTGTACCACAATAAAATAATTTTTAAAAATTTTTCCCTAAAAGAAAAAAAAGCAAAACTAAACAGTACCAAAGAAGGATCGATAAGAAGCCACTAGTAGATAGCTTGTGTCTTAGTAAAACGTGAGTGAGGTTTCATCTACGGAGAGAGACCAGAAAGTGCCTGATCCAGGACAGGCTGAAAGTGCGAGCCGGAAACATGGAGACTTGTAACATGTCACATGAATTTACGCAGTGTTTACTACCTATTCCCATGATAAGAATTACTTGGAGACTTGTGAAATAGATCAGTGATTCTCAAAGTGTGGTTTCAAAACTTGTGGGGTCCATGAGTTCCTTTCTTTTCTAATCGCAGATCTAGGAGTGGCCAGTTTTTCTTCCTACACCTCGACCAAGAGAACATACAGCAACAGATCGAATGCAGCAGCCAAAATAAGCATTCAGCTGTCTTCTATTAAGGTGGATATCAAAGAGGTTTGGAAAATATAAAAGAGTACCATTCACTAAATTTTTGGCAATATAGTTATTTTTCATAAAAATGTGATTTATCATCGTGTTAATGGGTTTATTGTTATTTTAAGTGAATGATTAGATAATAAAAATTCTGATTTTTAATTTCTAATGTAGTAGAAACCAATAACTATAACACATAAACCAAAGCTCTTTGAGGTCCTCAGTAATTTTTAAGTAAGGTTTCCTCAGGTCAAAAATTTTGAGAACCATTGATGTAGATGACCACGCCTCTCTGTTGGAAATTCTGATTTAGGAAGCCCCAGTAGAGCTGATGAGTCTGTATTTTTAGACAATTACACTAGGTGCCTACCAGAGAAGTTTGGTTAACACTGAGCCAATACAAAGTTGTTTAGATGTTAGGCATTTTTATGATGAGCTATGGTGAATGACAGACAGAATCAAAAGTAAATGAATCAAAGGGCTGTCAAGCAGAAAAGGGCTGGCCCATTTGAGGTTGATGAGATTGTGTTTGCAGTGCAGCTGTTCGATGACTCAGTTTTCAAAGCTTTACCTGGTAATGTTGACAATCCAAGAACAGAAGCAGAGAAAGTGGGCACTTTAGAGTTGGGTGGGACTTTGGGTGGGGGCTCTCTAAGTTACTCCGTGCTAGATATATACATGACATTCAGATTGTTGAGGAGGCAATGCCCTGGATTTCTATTGGAGGAGAGTTTTAAGACCTATTGTGTGTAAGTGGAATAGCCTAATAGCGAAGCCTGAGGAGACCTATAGGATACAGTGATAGGTAAGGTAAGATGGTATGATGGGTTTGGCAACTTGAAGTATTTACAACTGTTGGGACACAGGGAAATTGGAAACTGACAGTGCAAGTGTGTGTCCATCAGCAGGAGTTTAGTAGGAGGTCTAGTGTGTGGCATGTTAAAGGAGACAGGGGTGGGGCCCACAGGGCACGACTATAAGAAAGAGAAATGAAAATGGAAGGTTTTAGATATGTGGCACCCACGTGACACTATTCTCTTTTTTTATTGTGCATTTATTAAAAAAATTTTAATTAGCCCTGGCTGGTGTGGCTCAGTGGATTGAATGCCAGCCTGCAAACCAAAAGGTTGCTGGTTCAATTCCCAGTCAGGGCACAGGCCTGGGTTGCAGGCCAGGTCCCCAGTGGGGGGTGCTCAAGAGGCAGCCACACATTGATGTTTCTCTCCCTCACTTCCCCTCTCTTAAATAAATAAATAAAATATGTTTAAAAAATTTAATTATATTTTATTGATTATGCTATTACAGTTGTCCTGATTTTTCCCTCTTTGTCCCACTTCACCCAGCACCCCCTACTCCCTCAGGCAATCCCCCACCATTGTTAATGTCCATGGGTCCTGTGTATAAGTTCTTTGGCTGTTCCATTTCTTATACTGTACTTTACATCCCCAGGGCTATTCTGTGACTACCTATTTGTACTTCTTAATCCCCTCACCTCTACACCCATTCTCCCCCTCCCCTCTCCCATCTAGCAACATTCCAGTAACTACCTTCTCTAGCTTTTAAGATTCTCTCTTTATCTTTAACCTTTGGTGTTTTAATTATGATATGTCTTAGAGTGGGCCTCTTTGCATTCATCATAATTGGAACTCTCTGTGCTTCCTGGACTTGCATGTCTATTTCCTTCACCAAATCAGGTAAGTTTTTCCTTCACCAAATCAGGTAAGTTTTTTTCATTATTTTTTCAGAGAGATTTCCAATTTCTTGCTTTTTCTCTTTTCCTTCTGGCATCCCTATGAGGCGAATGTTGGACCTCTTAAACTTGTCCCAGAGGCTGTTTATACTATCCTCATTTTTTTGTGTTCTTTTTTCTTCTTCTTGCTCTGATTGGTTGTTTTTGGCTTCCTTATGTTCCAACTTATTGATTTCATTCTCAGCTTCACCCATTCTACTGTTTTTACCCCTGTAGATTGCTCTTTATTTCAGTTAGTGTATCCTTCGTTTCTGGCTACATTGTTTTTATGCTGTTGAGGTCCTCACTAAGTTCCTTGAGAATCCTTATAAAGTGTTTTGAACTTTGCATTTGACAGATTGCTTATCTCCATTTTGTTTAGCTCTTTTTCTGGAGTTTTCATTTGTTCTTTCATTTGGGCCATGTTTCTTTGTCTCCTCATTTTGGCAGCTTCCCTGTGTTTGTTTCTATGTATTAGGTAGAGCTTCTTTGACTCCCTGTCTTGGTAGCGTGACCTATTGTAGTCGGTGTCCTGTAGGGTCCAGTGGAACAGCCTCCCCTCTCACCCAAGCCAGGTGCTTGAGGTGTGCCCTTTCTGTGGGCTGAGTACACCCTCCTCTTGTAGTTGAGCCTTGGTTACTGTTTTTATATTAATGGGAAGGATTTACCCAGGCCCATCAACTGCAAGGAGTGGCTGTGACCACTTACCACCAACCTCCACCCTCTGTGGAGGATCAGCTGTGCAGGGGCAGGGTGGTGGTACTCCCAGGTGGTCTGTAGCTATTCACTGGGTGCTCTGGTCCTGGGATTTCCTGTGTGCTGCAGGCCAAGGTCAGGCCCCACCTGTGTTTTGCCCATGGCAACCTGCCTGAGCTGTAAAGCAATCTGAGATGGCTGCTGCTTGTGCTGGGCTTGGAGATTCCCAGGTGAAGCCAAGCTGTGACTCTAATCTGGCTGCTGCTAGGGCTCACTGAAGCCAGCTGTTGCTTGTTTGATAGGATTTAGGAGTTGAAGACCAGCCATTCTTGTGGAAAAGAAGCTTGGGTGGGCCTGTAAGTTGGGTGGGGTAGAGCCTCTGTGGATCTCCATGGTGGGTCACACAGTGTTAGCCAGGTTGATGGACTCTCATATATGGCAGCAGCCTACCGGCTCTGCAGGGAGGGCTCAGCAAAGGGACAATGACCTCTGCTCGTCCTGATGCCAGACACTTCCGTCTCTCCCTGTACACTACTTGGTGCCCTTCAAACTGCCATCCGGTGTTGAAGCTCAGAGGGAGTGAATCTCAGTAGGTGAGTCTGTGTGTGGGTTCCCCAAGAGGAGCTGCTTAGGGCTCCAGCTGCCTCCTTCTCTGACTCAATCCCCACTGGTTTTTACAGCCAGAAGTTGTGGGGACTTATGTTTCTGGTCCTGGAATCGTGGCCTGGGGGATCTGGTGTGGGTCTGGGACTCCTCCCTCCCTAGTTATCCCTCCTGAATTTTTATCCACCTCACATGGGTATGGGCCAGTCCGTTCTGTGTCCATGCCCCTCTTACCAGTCTGAATGTGGTTTCTTCAATTCCATAGTGGTCAGACTTCCATTCAATTTGATTTCCACTGGGTGCTCTGGTCCTGGAGTTTCCTGGGTGGTGCAGGCCAAGGTCAGGTCCCACCTGTGTTTTGCCCAGGGCACCCTGCCTGAGCTGTAAAGCACTCTGAGATGGCTGCTACTTATGCTGGGCTTGGAGATTCCCAGGTGAAGCCAAGTTGTGACTCTAATCTGGCTGCCACTAGGGATCATTGAAGGTAGTTGTCAGACTTCTATTCCACTCAATTTCTGGTGTTCCTGTGTGATGGTTGTCCTATAATTTAGTTGTGATTGTGATGTGGTTGTGTGAAGAGATGAGCCATGTCTGCCTATGTTGCCATCTTGACCAGAAGGTGACACTGTCAGTTCTTGATGGGGTAATGGGAGCCTGGACAAGGGAGAATTCTGGGGCTGGCATGCACTGCTAAAATATAACTAAAATAGAAGTTGGGTGAGGGCTAAAGAGACTCTGTTGCTTTGCTTCACACTGGGTCCATTAGAAGATGGAGTTTCCAAGTCAGTGTTCTCATGTGTTGTTAGTAAAAGACAAGCATTTGTATGGCATGTCTGTCCCATATGCCATCTTGCTTTCCGGTACCCATACTTTGTAAAACCCCAGCAGAATCATACATACAGAAGGGAGGGTGGAGCAATGCATATGTTCATTCAAAGATATGTCTTCAAATTAATACCACTAATAATAAATAATGAAGTCAAGGTAATAGCAATCAGTAACATTTATTGAGTGCTTACTATGCACCAGGTACTGTGTTAAGCATTTTACACTTTCCATACATTACTTTATTTAATCTTCACATCAACAGCTATTGAGGTAGGTAGTACGACCATCCCCATCTAATAGGTAAAGACACTGTGGCTTACTACAGTTCAGCCATACTACTTTCCTATAGTACTTTTTTTTTAAAATCATGCCTAATTCCTTCCTGCCTGTGGACTTTTATATATTCCTGTTCTCTGCCTGGAAGCTATTTCTACCCTCAACAAAGCTAATGCCTACTCACCCTCCAGGGCTCGCCCTAAGCATCAAATTTTAAGGAAGCCTTACCCCCTTAATAGGTTATGTCTCCCTGATAAATACTCTCATAGCACTAGCACCTTGTATCTCTTTTTTTAAAAAAATACTCTATATTTTATTTATTTATTTATTTATTATTATTTTAGATTTTTAAAGATTTTATTACTTTATTGTTGTTCAGTTACAGTTGTCTGCATTTCCCCACCACCACTCCCCGCCCCCTTGTACTCTTTCTTTATAGCCCTTATTACAATAGGTAGGTTCACTTGTTTATGTCTCTTTCTGCCTACACCATGTCATGAGGAGAGGAATTACATCGGTCTTATTCACCACTATGAGGGAAGGGAGGGAGAAAGAGAGGCAGGGAATCATCAGTGTGAGAGAGAAACATTGATCAGTTGCCTCTCTCCCAGACCAGGGACCAAAACTGCAACCCGGGTGTGTGCCCTGACGAGGAATTGAACCCGCGAGCTTTCGCTTTGTGGAATGATGCCCAACACACTGAATCTGACTGTAAATGAGGTTGGTTTGACTCCAGGACCTGAAGAACATGTTATGTGCATGTCTTTTGCTCTGTTGTCAGCAATAAAGAACAAGGCTGATTCCACACCTTGTCTGGGAATTGGAAAGAGATGAAGAGGGAAAATAGCCTATGCTGGGATGCAGCAGTGGAGACTATCACGGGTCAAGAGACAGCTGGGTATCTCTGCAATCGCCCCCACAGCGCTGTAGGATGGACCTATTAGAAAGGCCTTCCATTTTCTGTTGAGAATGGAGGGAGCTCTAGGAATGACAAACTAAATTCTATTCTGACCCTTTTACTGAGCAAGGGAGTTAGATGCCTGACAGTGAACGTGTTTTCCAGAGAAGCTTTTCCCTTTCTGGTCCCTTTCTCCCTAACCTCTCACATCCTCAACAGACCCTTTTTTGGGAAACACTGGGGAAAGCCAATATAGCTGCCACTACTCCAGAGAAAAGGAAAAGCAGTCCCCAGAACCAGCGTTTTCAGGAGGACAATACCTAGGCCTGCTTTCCAGGCAACTTGGACCAAAGCTGTATGAACTGTGGCCCAACTAGAGCCCCGAGACTGGTGCATTTCTGACTATTCAGCCAGGGAGTCAGTGGCCCGAGCACTGCAGTGACTGGAAAGGTAAGATAAAGTCAGGTTCTTTTATTATTTCAAGCCTTTGATTAAATTCCTTTTGGGAAGGAGTCGACTTTGATGCCTCTGATAAGCTCCTTGTGTCTGGCCCTGGTGGGTTCAGTCTCTGGTCGTGTTTTGAACAGGAGGGACACTTGCCTGTGGCAGCAGCAGGAGTGAAAAGAGCAGTGTGTAGGGAGGGGGAGAGTCTTGTTGCTGTGCCAAGTCTGTGACTGGGGCTGGCCCTGGGCTGAGCTTTGTTCAGAACTGCTGAGCAGTGAAGCCATCCCAACTCCTCCCTCCTCCCTGTTGGCACACTTGAAGCTATGTCTTAGAAGACAAGACTCAAAGGTTTCACATATAAAATCTACATCTTTGGGGAAAAGAAAAACCAAACTAAAGACTCTGTCAAGTTTTCCACAGAGGATCATAATGGCCACCAGTTCTTATACCAGATGCTTTGAGGCCATGGAAAATCCTAAGGTACTTAGTTGTTCCTAAAATTTTAGGGGATATTTTGAGAACCAATGAAAGGTGAGATGTATACACACATAAAAATACACATACTATTTTGGGAGTTCAGGCCCAGGGGGCCGTCCATGGACCTTGGGAACACCAAGTTTGGAACCTATGGTGTACAATGTTTTCCATGGCCTAGAATAGCAGTTGGGTAGCACTCTTAGGTCTTACATATGCTTTCTGGGACCACTATTGGTGCTCAGGAGAAATGTGGGGGGTCCCACAGAGTAAACCTCAAACTAATGCCACATTCTGCCATTTTTATTTAATATTCACCCTGTCCCCTCTCAATGATTCAATATCCTTGTCAAGGGGATGTCTAGTCTCTGCTTAAAAACTTACAGTGACAGGGACTTACTATGTCTCCTGAGACACACTCTAGTTTGTCTATTTTGGCATAGTTTTCCTATTTTAGAATTCTCAGAACCTAATCAACAAAACAAACAAACAAAATAGAACCAGAGACATTGGAATAAAGAGCACACTGACAGTGACCAGAGGGGAGGGGGGAGAGGGATAATGGGGGAAAGAATGGGAAGGGTGGTCAAGGAACATGAATAGAGGACTCATGGGCACAGACAATAGGAATTTGACTGTGGGAGTGGTGGATGGATGGGGCAAGGGAGAACAAGGGGGAAAAAGGTGGCACAACTGTAATTGAATGACAATTAAAACAATTTAAAAAAAGAATACTCAGAACTTACCATAACAGTTCAGATGATTCAGTTAGATGATGTATTTACTCTCTTTCACTGGCATTTGTATCATGCACATGTTTGCTAAAGGTGTCTCTTTCTCCATTCATTCACTTCCTCATTCATTCTTTCAACCAACCATTCCTTTATTTAACAAACATTTCCTACATGTTCATTTCATTCCAGGAACACTGTAAACACTGGAAGGGATGCAAGAATGAGTAAAAAATTGTCTCTGCATGTTTTCATTCAAAACCAGAGGTCCAGAGCTTATTGCTCTAAAACAGAGGTGTCACACTCATTGTCACTGGGGGCCACATCAGCCTCACGGTTGCCTTCCAAGGGCCGAATGTAACTGTGTACATGTAACTACTCCTTAACAGGGGCAAGGAGCTGGGCGCTGCCGCTGAGTAGAAACTATGGGCCAGATAAAACAAGGTGGAGGGCCAGATTTGGCCCGTGGGCCTTGTGTTTGCCACTTCTGCTCTGAAGTCCCCTCTAGGTTGGCAATCAGCTGTCAACTGAGTTAGGGATACTAGGTCATCTCTTTTCCATTTCCTTTCCCACAACTTATCTATCCCCTCTTTTCCAAAATGAAGACAGCTGCCTATTGACATTTTCTGGTCATATGCCCCTTCATTGTTATTCCTATAATTCAATACCAAAGAGTGCCTCCCTCACTCCTAATGAACTCCTCCTGCCTCCTTGGAGCCTACACCCTTTTTCGATTCTTTTCCCTCTACTTCCACCCAGAGGAAAAATGTATGGCCCGATAGGGAGTCTTTCCCTTTTTCATTACAGTGGTGTTTTCTTTGTAAATCCTGTCCTGTAGTGTGGTGCTTGTGACCTTGTCAGGCCATGTCAGGCCCGTATCAAGTGCTTCGCTAGAGTAACACTGGCTCCACTTGTGGGGAAGTGCCAGCTTCCCACTGGTTGAAATAGTTCTCATTGATCTCACAAGCCCCCAGGAGTTGTGGCTGCAAGTACACCATAGAAAATACAGTCACTCATACTGTAATAACTATATATGGTGCCAGATGGGTACTAGACTTATCGGGGGCATCACTTCATAAATTATTCTGTAAATGTGTAACCACTTTGATGTACATGTGAAGATGATATAAAAGAATACTGAATGTCAACTGTCATTGAAAAAGAAAAAAGATTGTGGCTGTTTCTCAGACTTGTAGGTAGCTGAGCATAGGTAATGTAGGTAAAGTTTGGGTTTTCAAATAAAGGTGTGATACACATTAAAATGTGATTTAAACTGACACAGCTGGTTTTCATCCTTTTCCCAGAGATCTTTGGAGGTGATGTCTCTTCCCTGTAGTCCGTCAGCCACGTGCCCTCTCCAAATCCTGTTGGTTCTTCATGGCAGGTATGACCACTTCCAGGAAACTTTCCCTGCCCACCCTGCCCTAGGCATTCACTGCCTTGGTGATTCCATTGATGAGCGCTGTATGATCACACATACAATGCAAGCTAGCATTCTTCATTCTGCAGTCTTATTTGCTATCTCATGTATAGAGTCTCACACGTGTGGTTTTCCTGTTGGGTATTTAGAATTGGATGAGGTTTTATAGACTTTTTGATCTGAGTTTTTAAGTGAGCTGCTACCTAATCTATTTGCTTCCCCCATTCAATCAGTTGGAAAAGTAGCAGATGCCTGTATGGTGTGATGGAGGAACACCAGGAAGAACTATCTTTTTTTTTTTTTTTTTTTAAAGATTTTATTTATTCATTTTTAGAGAGAGAGAGGAAGAGAAGGAGAGAGAGGGAGAGAAACATCAATGTGTGGTTGCCTCTCATGTGCCCCATACTGGGGACCTGGCCTGCAACCCAGGCATGTGCCCTGACCGGGAATCGAACCGGCAACCCTTTGGTTCACAGTCTGTGCTCAATCCATTGAGCTATACCAGCCAGGGCAGAACTATCTTTTTTTAAAAAAAGATTTTATTTATCTATTTATTTATTTATTTATTTATTTATTTATTTAGAGGAAGGGAGGAAGAGAGGGAGACAAACATCAGTGTGTGGTTGCCTCTCATGTTGCCTCCACTGGGGACCTGGCCCGCAATCCAGGCCTGTGCCCTGACTAGGAATTGAACCAGTGACCCTTTGGTTTGCAAGCTGGCACTCACCACCACGCCACACCAGCCAGGGCAGGAGGAACTATCTTAAGGTGCAAACCATTTCCCACAAGCCCTTCTTGGTACCTGAGTACTCAATGAGACTTTGATTGCTTTGGTTGTTTCCTGACAGTATTCACTTTGGAAATGCCAATAACCATATGCTCCTGTTTCGGTCAATATCAGTAAAGATGCCAGGGATTTTAAACCACCCTCCCCCTTTACCT
Source organism: Macrotus californicus (assembly GCA_007922815.1). NCBI lineage: Eukaryota > Metazoa > Chordata > Mammalia > Chiroptera > Phyllostomidae > Macrotus > Macrotus californicus. Next base: position 33,419 of record VMDR010006847.1, on the reverse strand, counting down.
AGACCCACTCTACTTTTTTTTATGGACTGAAATTATCCTAAAACTATTTATAAGCCATTCAGCTGCACAAAGAATTGTTTTTGAAAACTATTCCTTTATAGCAGGTAGGCTTCAAACTTTAACATGCACAGGAATCCTCTGGGAGGCTGGTTAACATACAAATTGCTGGACTTCCCCCATGCCCCCCTGAGTTTTTGATTTGGCAGGTCTAGGGTAGGGCCTGATAATTTGCATTTCTAACAAGTTCCCAGATGCTGCTGCTGGTCAAGAGATTATATACTGGGATAACTACTGCTTTAGGGAAATGTGTTAACAGCTTCCAAGAATTCTATAGGAAAAGCACCGGCAAGGGATGGGGATTGGGGTTGGACAGGGAGTGGGAGAACACTTCTGGGAACGTAAGTTGACTGGTTCTAAAAAATCACAGTCCCTGTTGATTGTGTTTATTTTGAATCCCTTCATCTTCATATCTAAAGTAAGAAGCCATGAGAGCATGGTGGCAAACTCTGGCTCCCCACCTTCCCCACCTTCTCCTCCCCAAGGGGTGCTACCATTGCCTTTCTCTTTGCAAAGCTCCAAGGGCCCTTCTTTTGCTTCTGTAACTTATTTCCTGAGCCCACGCAGCCCAGCTGGCTCACTTCTACTACCTCTATAACTTTGTAAATCAACTTTCTTTTATAAAAATAAATAAATAAAGTAAGAAGCCACCCATTAGGATTTCTGACCTCTGGACTTTGGGCCCTAAACAAATCCCAAAGGAGGGTTTACCTACATCCAGTCCAAAGCACGAGTGGGAGCTTCGAAAAGAGCTGTTGATCCTTTGAAAAGAGCTGTTGATCCAGGCTTTCCTGAAGCTTTGGTTCACCACTAAGTTTAATGTCATGGAATCAGCAAGGACTTCTGATAGGGCCCCTAGTTCATGCTAATAGTGTGAATGATGGGTAATCAAGAGCCTAGGCAGTGTGATGCTAACATCAGATTCTAAAGAGCTGGAGAAAAAGAAGCTAACCAACTAATCCTATTAAAAGTACAAATCAATACAATTTGACAGTGGTTACAATATAAAGACAATTTTATTGCCAATAAAAGCCTTTAATAACTCATTTATCCCATTTCAGTAGGACCTTATTCTTTCTGATGAAAATCCAGTCATAGCATCTCTCATTAAAAATAAAATTATTCTGAAATAAATAAATATATAAAATAAATAGCATATACATTTCATAAATAGTTTGTCCTTATGCACAGTATCCATGCTTACATTTTAATAGCATTTTCTTGCAACCTACCCCATCTCCCACTTCCAATGGCAGGAAAACTGCATGTCAGGACAGATGAGAAACCTGCATAGCCCATGCAGGCAGGGCTTGCAGCAGGGCTGTAGCCCTGAGGATTTTCTGAATGAGACTTTTCCAAAGCTCTGTAGATAGCGTCTGTGGCAGATACTTTGGTCTTTCATTTACCTATTGTCAAGGTATTTGGGTAGATCTTGGGGCAGGACACCCCTAGCCCCTGGCAGGGGCCCCCGTTCTTTCTCTTGCCACCTCAGGGGAAAGAACATGAGTAAAGGAAAGAGTATATACAAGATTCCCTCTAGCCCACCCCTCCCCCCACATCCCTCCCCAAAATAACCCAACCTTGATATACACTTTGAACAACAAGGGAACAGCTGGGTCGAGTTGAACAGCAAGTGCTTCTCTGCTATCTAAATTGATAGGAAAGAGGACTGAAAAGCTATGAATATAGTGCTTGCAGACACAACTGTGGCCCCAGAGTACATGGGTTACAGAGGTCACACTAGGGTCCGTTACCTATAGCGGAAGAGGTCTCTGGACATGGAGGGTAACTTAGAAGGATCTACTGGCCTGGGTAAAAAGTGAGTGAACTTCTGGTGTCGTTTAGTCCTATATCCCTCCCGGGGTGAGCCGTCTTTATTCAGGGCCACATAATACTGTCTCTCCGAGTCCGAGTGTTTGTACAAGGTGGAGGCATAGGTGTTGTACCAGTTTTCTTCAAACTGTTCCCGGAAAACACATTCACGCGTGAGTTTCTTCTGTGAGGGTGAGAAAATAAAGCAGAGCCCATTATATGACTATTTCTCCCATCCCAGCTCACTGGTGGAGAACCCTGAAATAGCAATAGCACATTGATGTTAGAACATTTCAGTCCCATCTCCTGGTATTACTGAGGTATCTTCTTTCCAAATAGCACCAACAGTCCTGTCTGTATCACCTTCAGCCTCTTTCATGAGCCACACAAAAATGTTTTACTTAAGATCTTTTCTGAAGGCAGGACACTGGAGGAGATAGCCTCACCTGGCTCTTTCAGCCTGAGATTTTTCTTTTTAAAACATTTTTATTGAATTTATTGGGGTGACATTGGCTAGTAAAATTATATAGGTTTCAGAGGTACAATTCTACAATAGAGCCTGAGAATTTCTGCTATGGCTGCCCAAAGCCCCACTAGCATCCCTGAGTTTTCTCCTTGCTTAGGGCTAAGGATGTTCAAATCCATAGAGATTCCAGTCAACCATGTCAACTGATAGGCAAAGGCCTTGGATCTATATAAAGTCCCACGAGAGGTGAGCTGTGATCTCTCCTGATGAAGGGTCTCAAGCCTGTCAGTTGGAAAGCTTAGAAAAGATCTCCTTGCACAGTTCCTCCAATCTGGCTACTTCAAGCTAGCAGCTCCTGGGTCTCTTGCCTCTGTCCCTTCTCACACTTGATCCAGCCGCCATAGTACTTGCTGGGGTTGCCGATACTGAGTGCTGGGGACAGGCCTATCGCTTAGGTGTCAGGGAAAAATGCGCTCTGATTTCAAGGGGTGCAGGCAGCCAGAAAGCATGCTATGTGACTCAAAAGCCAATGCCACGAGTTGGGATCCCCTGAAGGGGTTAAGGTCAGCAAAGTCACTGCCCAGTCCCCAGCTCTTGGCTAGCTTCCAGAAGAGAGAACATGCACTGCAGCCAACCCAGGACTAGCTGGAGACTGAGGGCTGTCACCAGACCCTGGAACCCTCACTCTTCATTTGTTTGTTTCATTTGGCCTTTGGGACTCAGCAGAAGCAATCTGGAAATAAGGGACTCTGTTGGTCGTCTCAGAAGCCTCAATCTGAAGGCCAGCTTTTCCATCACCTGTTTTTGTGCCGGCCAATCTTCCACTTCTCTGGGCACGCACTAAAATTCAGATGTGCTCCTCAGGAGGTTGAATGCTCCAAACCCTTACCTTCTACTAACAAACCAGCATGGCTTACTATTATCATCACACCAGCTGGCCCTCGAATGGAAAAGGCAAAAGCAGTATGCCACAGTAAAGCTTAGGTTTTTAAAAAGGTTTTGTTTATTTATTTTTAGAGAGAGGGGAAGAGAGGGAGAAACAGAGGGAGAGAAACATCAGTGTGTGGTTGCCCCCTGCGTGTCCCTCCACTGGGGACCTGGCCCACAACCCAGGTCTGTGCCCTGACTGGGAATCGAACCGGCGACCCTTTGGTTCACAGGCCAGTGCTCAATCCACTGAGCCACACCAACCAGGCTAAAGCTTATGTTTTGATGGGGGCTGAATGAGTGAAAGTGTTACACAGCAAGTTCCTGGGCAGCCACACGCGAATAGAAGATGCTAATTTTTTACCATTGACAAAAGTACCTTCAAGCGCCAGATAAAAGTCTTATACTCTTGCCTTACATTGTCCAAACACTGGTGCTAACAGCCTCTGATGAAAAAAAAAACCTTCAACTTACCGACCCATAGAGCTCTCCTCGCTCGTTCATTCCTAAGTATAGGCCAGAGTCCACTCCACGAATGCTGATCAGCCCCACGGCCAGGCTGATAAACTCCAGGATGCCTAGAGCCAAAAAAGTGAGTGCCATTTCCATCACTAACATCAAGCTAAGAAGAAGCAGTGTATGTAATGTGAGCTACCAGTCATTTATCCACAACCAGAGGCCAGCCCTGGGTGCCTTTCGTGAATGACCTGGTTAAACCGTCTTTTGCAGCAAGAATGGAACCGCAGAGAAGACATTGAGTCCCTCTGGACCTCAGTTTTCCATACGCAAAATGGGGGAAACCCATCTCTGCCTCTGCTCGACACCCTTAGGCATATTATGAGCAAGAGACCAGACCAGGAGAAGGCTTTGGCTACAAAAGATCCTAATGACAAGCTACTATGACTGTTAAATACCACCAGCTCAAGAAATGGGAGGGCAGCTTCATAAATGGGAGAATGTAGCCAGGTTTCTGTGTCTTCCCGAAGTCCCTTCCCTCCTCCCCTGAGCATAGAGCAATTACCTCGCTGTCCTCTAGGCTGAACTTGTTTTGCACCCTCTCAGCTCCCATGTCCTTAAAGCCACATGAGGCTGTCAACTGCCTGTAGCTGCCTCTAACAAAGGCCACACAGGCCAGTCACGAAGTTTGTTTCTCCTGCCATAGGCAGGATGCAAAACTTGGCCTGGTAAGAGCTTTCTCTGAAAAGCGCTCTCAGCCGCTGCAGCCCCAGGCTGACAAGCCTGTCATTCTCCCCTTCTCTCTTGAGCGTTTCAAGTTTATCCATGGCAAAGAGTTGGCATGGCAGGTAGTATCACACTTGGTACTGATTTTAGATGTTGCAGTTTTAAGGGGAAAGGGAAGACATTCAGAATGTCCCTCTGGCTGACAAGGTCAGAGGTGAGGATTTCAGACCTTCTCCATTCACTGAGAGGCAGTAAGAGGAAAAAAAGAAATCGACCACTAAGAGGGAAAAAGGACCAAAAATTGAAATGTTGGTGACGCTGAAGACTTTATACTTCTTTGTAAGATACCATGTCTATTATATGGATGGGTATCTATTATATGGACGCACATATAGTGGGCAATGAGCTTCCTCTGAGACATTCCTGTCTCTGACCATGCTTTTCAATGTATAGACCCAAACCTGATACAGTCACCTCCCAGAGGCATCCAAAGGTATGGAGTAAGTTCATACCTGGCTGGTTTCCTTATCCAAAAATGAAATTCTTAAGGGCAAGAATATTCTATGTAATCTACATAGAAAGTGAGACTGATTTCTTCAAGATCACTGTAACATGTGAGTGGCTAATTTTGAAATCAGGTTCAAAACTCCAGTGGGAAATCTGAAGAGCCTCAGTGACTTGGGCAGGCGGGTGGGTGCTCTGGTGCGGCAGCTCTAGGGCACATGTTTCCATGGCCCATTTGAAGAACGTCAAGTTCTTTGGCTGCCACTGTGCAGAACACTCACAATGTAGCCTTTGGCCTCCAGCATTGAGGTCCTGCAAACTTTATTGTCAGTCTGGTTGTTACAGTACAAAGGAGTTCTGAGAAAAGAGGTTGACAGAAGATGGTGACAGGGGAAGGGAAAATACTCGGTGCCAAGTAACGGTGAGGCAGATACTGACTTAAAGGGCCAAACCCTTTAGATGTACTGTGCAACATTCTGAGTTTGGTGCCTTCCTGTTTAACAGTTTAATAAATGACTTGTAAGAGCACAGAGAGGGACTGCTTAACCTCGTTCCAGAAGACATACGGCTGAGAGGGTGACCCAAACAAGATCCAAAGAGGTTTCAAGAAAATGGAAAAATGGGCCGAGTCCAACAAAACAAGCTTGAATTAGACTAAAATGTAAAGTCCTGCACTTTGGTCCCCAGACCAATTACCTGAGATGTTTTGTGTCAGGGGTTTTGTAGGGAGAGGGTAAGCCTGAAGTGCAGACAGTTGAGAAAATCACACTGCTCTTTTTTGCACCTATTATCATCACTGGTCTGTGCAGGGGCTTTTTCTTTATTCACTTCTTTCTTCTTACGTCCATACTCTCCTCCCATCCCGCTCCCCATTTCAGGCAGCCATGTATATTTTCTTGAAAACATGTATGTACTGTTCTTTTCTGTTTCCATGCATTTTGTTTCAAACGCCAGTCTAGCCATCTTTGCAACAGCGAGATGCGGCAAAACATGTGCAGCAATGGCTCAGGGGATTGGACTGAACGCGGAAAGCCTAGCACAGGTGATTCATGAGGTTATTAAGGAGCTACTGTAAAACTAGTCATGTCAAAATAAAAATAATGATTTAAAAGCTAGTGTAAAACGTAGGAAAAAGGAAAAAAAGCTAATGTGATTTTGGGCTGTACTGATCCCGGTCTCGTAGCTGGCATAAAGGAGGGGACTACCCCCCTCTGCTCTGCCTTAGTTGGGCGACACTGATAGGGTTGGTTTTAGTTCTACTGTGTTCGAAGAGGGCTACAGAAAGAGGGATAGATTGAAAGAAGAGTAGCCAATGTGGCAAGGAAATGAGAAACCAGGTCATGATTCAGTTCTGGGCCCTAAGCTTTGAGGGATAGCAATCCACTGGGGCCTTCCGTCCTTTGCTCCGCTCGGGCAGATTACTTCTGAGCTTCAAGTTGTCGTTCCCTCATTTTCTGAGAACCTCATGTCTCTAACCACCCTGAGCTCATTAAGTAGCCGAGGTCAGCTTGTGATCTCACCATCCAAGACCTGGTGTGAGAACAAATCATGAAACCCAAGAGGTGTGGCCATTTGAGTCACCACCGTTTTTCTCTGTTAACATGATGCCAAAGGACAGATCATACAGGAAGTCACTTGGGTTGTGTCCAGTAACAGGGGTCTCCAACAGCTGGACTCATCCCTGCCCAGCTGTCTTTGGGCATCATTTCCCTCTGCCAACTTTCCTATTAGCTGGATTCAAACTGTGGGAACCCGGTGGCACATGATGATGGAACAGATATTCCTAAACCTTCTCCTGAATCCCAGCCAGCATGAAGGGAGAGAGAAAACAAGCCATTTTCTCATTTTCCCAGCTACAGCTGGAGAGGGGTGTTAACAGCAAAGTGTTGAGGCAAAGCATTAAGTAGACAGAGTTTGTCCTCAGTCCTCTCACCCTCCCCACAATGCCCAGGACCTCCCTCTGCTCTGCCACATCTTGAACTGCCCACCTCAACTCTGGACTTTGCTTGACAATTCCTGGGTCCCACTGCTTCAGAACCTAGCCAGAAGACTGGCTAATGTGTCATTTAATCTGGCTCCATAACTTGCCTGAGCTCCCTCAGCCATCCTTTCAGACCTTCATGGCCAAGACAGTGCTGCCTTGGCATCCTGCCAAATAAGAACCAGATCGCTCAAAACCCAAAGCAGCTGCAGGAGCTTGCTCCATCCCACCTGGCGGGAGGCCTCTCCTCTGGTCTGGCTCCCAAGCCCTACTATGCCAGTCCACAGGTGCCCCTCAAGAATGTCAGTATCCCTGTGACCCTCCTGTAACTGCCACCAGCCAGGCAGAGATTGAAACACTCCTGGCTACTGATTGCAGAATGGGAGTGTTGGGGGCAGGGAGGGGGGAGGATAGGCTGTGCCAACAGGTTATTATTTGGAGTCGGGGCTGCTCTTGGGCTCAGCCCGACTCGTTCTGAACACATGGATTCCAGGGTAATCCTTGGGGGCCCTGCTCTCCAATTACAACAAATAGCTATTTACTTTACATGGCCTTTGGAGACTCCCTCCTCCCCCCAAGCAGAAATCTATAATATTTTATATCTTAAGTCTGGCCTACTTTACCCTGCTGGAATGTTGACTGCTAAAGCACTTATGGAATGTTAAAGTTTCGATTTATTGAATACCCTGGCCGATTAACTCAAATGTGGAGGGAGAGTTAGCAAACGCCAACGCCACCTCTTTCTTTGCCAAAAGCTAGGCTGAGAAAGAGTAAAAGTGTGTTTGCAAGTTGGCAGGGGAGGTTACAAAGAGACAGCTTTGACCAGTTATCATCTCCTTTACAGGAAATACACGGAAGTGCCAGGAAGCCCTGGAAGGAGGAAAGGGAAAAGGGGATGCAGAGGTGGTCTCGGGCAGGGTTGGTTGTTTTTTTTTTTTTTAAGGCAAAACCCAAAATGAAGCAGTCAGTTAAGCAGCAGTGAAAACATCCCTTCTTCCTGCCAGTTTTATTTCCTTTGGTTTCTCCTTAAACTTAACACCCTTAGCAGGCCCGAGAGATGAAAAGAAGTCGAGATGTGTCCTTAGGGAGGTAATTAAAGACCACTTATCCCAAGAGCCTATTACTGATTTATGTTGACCTTGTAGGTTATTGGGCTCAGCTTAGGCACAGAGTCAGACAAACACTTGTAGCTGCTGTGAGCCAAGCTCCCACTTTCTCCTCTGCTGCCCCCGCCCATCATTTCGTGATTTTTCTTTTGTACATCAGGAATGAGCTCCTCCAATATTTTTCGGCCATTTTTTGGAGCCTTTGGGGGGCTCTGAGGCTAGCGTGGAAGTCCCATTACCTCGGAAGAGGAACAAAAGGAGACTGCGAAGTCATCCGCGACGGAAGGAAAGAGAGCCAAGTTAACACTGCCTTTCCCTCCACGCCGCCTTATCACCCTTTTGAGGACGTGATACAAGTTTATACAGACACCTGCACCCCTCTGGTACCCCCACCCCACACGCCCCCTACTGCACTGCAGCTTTGTGAGTGCATTTTTCCAAGATGACATAGACCTCATTAGGGTTCCTGCTTGCTCCCAGCAAGGAAGACCAGCCCTGGCCCTAAGTTGTTTGCTAGACTTGGCCTCTGTGCACCCCTCCTCTTTACTGTGTGCTCCAGATGCAGCTCTCACAAGGCACCCAGAATAGGAGGATGAGGAGCTTTGCGGGGAGTGAAGCAGGATGGGCAAAAGAAGGGAACTTCTCATGTCTGAAGGCAGGCAAAACCTCTTATGGGCTTAGGAATAGAAAGTATCCTTGGGCCGCAGGGTCCTTGGGAGGAGGTCGGGACACTGGGGGCTGGAGGGCCAGAGGAAGGGTAGCTGTCACAGCACCTGAACAATGGCTTGATAGAGAATAGGACATTGAACGTTAAAAATGGCCAAATTATGGAGGAGGGAACACATTTGTTTAGAAAGCTAATGATCTCTGTCTCAGATCGAGGTTTATATTAATTGTGTTGTGTACGTGAGACAAGGAGCTCTGCCCTTTGAACAATCTGCGGAATTGCTGGGGGTGGGCACCGACAAAGTCCTGGATGGAGGTTGGACGTGTCCTGTTCTGAGCTCAGGAGACACCTGTTTCTGTGGCTGAGTGGGTCCACGACAGTTTCCTCCCCGAGGCAAGGAGTCCACAGGTAGCTCCGGGCAAAATCTCCCCTTGTGCCCTTACACAGTGGACACCGGAAGGCTTTCCTAGTTTCTCCAGTACCCAGCTCAAGCCTTGCTGCTGCCTGGATTGGCCCTACCCCGGGCAGAGCAACCCAGAGGCGGCAGGTGCGGGCCAAAAGTGACTTGGATGTGGGTCGCCCGCCCCCCACGTCCGTGGCCCAGGAAGGCTGCTGGTCCAGGCCATCGCCCGCGACAACCCCGCCCTCCAGGCTCAGCCCGGCGCTGCAGCTGCGGCGGTCCCTGACTGCTTAGGCGGGCACTCCTACCCCTCTGCTAGCTTCAACTGCTTCCATCTGAAGCAAAGCGATCCCCTCGCACCCAGGGGAAGGAGGAAGGGAGGGTGGAGTGGAGAAAGGAGAGGCCGCACCTCAAGGCACCCGGGGCCCCTTCCCCTCCTGATCATGCCAGGGTGCCAGGCGCCCTGACGCCTTGCGGCTCAAGTCCGCACCGTCGTGTCCCGCCAGCCCCGAGTCCCTGGCGGGCTTCTGCCTCGACGGCACTGAGCTGGGGGCGGTCCGCGGCACCCCAAGCCCGAGCTCAGAGCCGTCAGCTCCCCAGCGCGCCGTCTGTCCGATCGCCTCCCGTCCCTCCCGGCCGCGTCCTCACCGAAGCGGCTGTGGTCGTGACGGGTGCCGTGCACCGTGCCGTTGGGGAAGATCTCCAGGTGGAAGCCGGTGCGGCAGTACAGCTGGCGGCGCCGCAGGATCCCCTTCAGGTGGGCGAAGTCTGTGGGCGAGCCGCGCTGCAGCTTTCCCTCGATCTGGCCCAGGCGCTCGTTCAGGAAACCCGGGGAGTCAGCTAAGGGCACGTTCCCCAGAGACGAGGAAAAACCGTGCAGATCCCAGTCCAAGGAGGCGAAGACCCCCCCCACCTCCGCCATGGCGGGGTGCGCGGGGCCGAGCCGGGTAGGAGGTGCGCGAACTGCCTCTCCCCGCGGCGGGCGTGGGCGACTCGCCGGCGCTCGCTTGCTCGCTGCTCCGCGCTCTGCAGAGCTGCAGTCGACGTCTGTTCGCGTCCAAGGAACTTCTCAGCGGCGGGGAGCGTGGGGCAGCGCGCTCCTGACCTTGCTCTCAGTCAAAGTGCCGCTCTCCCTCCGCATCCATCTCCCCAGGCCTCTCATAGCTGGCTTCGTCGAGGTATCGGATGCAAACAGCACTTTATATACATACCCACTCCCCTTACATTGACATATTGGATATTTAAATACAAGCCACACCTCACTGGCATCCCCTCGGAGATTGGTGTGTGGGTTCTTTTTTTTTCCCTCCTTCTCGTATCCATTTGGCTCTTTTTGGGAGAGGGGGGTGGAGGGGGGAAGAGAACGAGCGAGCTTCACTCCCTCTTTTATTATGAAAAAATGGCAGGAAAAAGCTACACATTGCAGTGAGGCATAACTGCTTTTGGCAGGTTTTTCTGAAACTGCTGATGAAATAACGGAGCCCAGTGCGTTGAGGCTGCTGGCGCCCACGGCCACTCAGGCCTATTGCGTGGAGTTGTGTCTGCTGCGCGGGGGCAGTCCCCACCTCCCACGCGTCCTCGGGCCACTAGCCTTGGGAAAGTGTCCTGAGACCGGAACCGGGGCGTTCCCCCTTTCCTGAGCCCCTCTTGTTCCCTGGCTGGTCGGAGGCTGCAGAAGGGGTGCTTTGCCTGGGACAGGGGCTCCCTACTTCCTTTGTTCTGTTCCCCCCCTGCCCAGTCCCACTCCCCACCTGTAGGTCGGCAGGGGGCTGAGGAAGTGAAGAATCTGGAAGCGAATGCTGTTGCAAAATTTGGGATTGGGGGTGGCGGCGGTCCCTGCAGGCATCAAGGCGGGGCCTTAAGGGGTCTGGGAGGAGCGGGAAACCCCACGGAGGAAAGAAGACATTTTTTTTTAAGGGACGTTACAGCTTAGGAGAAGGAGGGGGTAGTAAGAAATAGAAAGCGATCTTTTTGAAAAATGATCTCCACTGGCTTTCTGGGCGCGCTTTTACAAGGCTCTGGAGAGCAGGCTCGATGAGGGGCCATTGGAAGCCTGGTAGGGGCTTCCCCCCACCCCTATTCTTGTTGGAAACAGGTGTTTCCTCGCTCTGTCCCGTGCCCTGCTCGGAGATATTCTATCAGGAAGAGCGGCGCTTGGGACGGGAACTGGCAGGACTCAGGGCAATGGGCAGCGTCTAGAAGAACTGAGAGCAGGTGCTCGGCCTGTCCCATGCCCCCCCGCACCCCTGCCCTGCACCTGAAGCCTGGGGTCCCTCACAGGCCCTGGCGCTCAGAATTCCGCTCGCTTACTAAACTGCGTTGTTGCTTGCAGTTTGCACCCACTGCGGGCTCTGGTTGACTTCTGCTCCGGCAGGAGGAGTAACAGAGCAAGCATCCCCCGCCCCGCCTTTGCAGCGCCTCCTGCTGGAGAATCCGTGACTCACGGCGACTTCGAACTCAAGGTCTCCATCAGAGGATGAAACAGATTCAGCTCAATTTATTTAGTGCAATTTGAGGTCCTGGTGCTGGGCTCCTGCGTGCATTCCATGCTCACTCTCTGGTACCGTGGCAATTTTTGGTTCGGAACATTGTGCCTTGGTTCTAGTGTGTCTTCCTAGCCTCCAGAGCCAAGCATAAGATCTGGCACATAGTAGGTGCTCAGAAATCATCTTTTGATATGCTCCCAGTGGTAGGGAGCACAAATGTAAATGCTCTTTGAACTGTAGGGGACACAGAAGTGCAACAGAAGGCATCCATACTGGAATATTTACAGACGAAATAGCAGTCTATCTGAGATTTGCTTTAAAATAACCTAGAGGGAAAAGGCAAGAGGTAACAATATTGTTCATGTGTTACTAGTTGTCAAAGCCAGGTGATGGGCACGTGGGTGTTCGTTTTATATTTCTTCTACTCTCTATGTGAACATACACACATGAAATTTTCCATAATAAAAACTTTAAGAATGGGACTGACGTACAACAACCGAGAAACCATTCCTTCCTTCTCTGTTCTTCCCCTGGAAGGCTTTGTGGATTTAGTGAGAAGGTGGGGAAGGAGGGACAGAGGTTAAGACCAGTATATAAGTGACGAGAATATAGGGCTGTATAAGGTGTGCAGTGCTGTGGGATTCATAAAGCAGAGAGAAGGCTGACCGAGGGTTCAGGGCTATGTCCTGGACCAGGGTGGCGTTTGTAGAGGAGGGGCTTTGAAGGGAAGATGAGAAGGATTTTGCGAATCCACGTGGGCTACTTCCAGGAAGGGGAAAATAGTAACAAAGCAAGTGGAACAATTTTAATTGGGAAAGACTCATTCTTGAGGGGGGGGGGCGGTTCGTGAATGGCAAGTGAAATACTGTAGATAAAACTACTTTGACAGGTATGTGATGTAAAGAATTTAGGTGTCTCTATGATGATGTAAATAATGCATCGACAATTTCCTCAACAGTCACTTCAGGGACCTTCTTCATTCTTTGTCCCCCAACATTCCCAAAGTCACTAACCACAGTCGCAGACCGGGAGGCCTACGCGATCAAAGGGTCAAAGATACAAAGATTCCTTTGCCCCTCTGGGGCTCTTTTCAGATTAAGCTGGTGCTTCTGTTTTAAATAGGGTTTCCGTGAAGTGTCCCAGTGACTGAGGACTTCCATGGAAGTTATGTAATTTTCACAACCCTGTGCAGCAGGAGGTGCCATTACCCCTATTGTAGAGGTGACATTAAGTGACTAGCACAGAATCATATTGTTAGTAAGGAGCAGAGGAATAATTTGATGTAAGATCCACAGGGGTAAACTACTCTCAATTTATAGGCCTTGGGATTATGCAAAGATCCACACGTTTAGGACCATGAGATTTCAGAATACTTTGGTTTACAGAAAATCCTCAACAGGACACAATCTCAGGCCAGGGTTGCGCTGCATATATGGGATGAGAGAAAGGTGTAGGAAAAAGAAGTAACCCTCACTGGATTCAGGATGTCACTTGTATAGGGAAGGGGTAACCGAACCCCTTCACAGTGGTATATTGTGAGGACAAAATGAAATCGCCACTCGAAAGAGATTCCGCACCGCATCTGAGATTCTGTCTTCCTTTCCCAATACTTCACAGGCCCGGTGTGAAAAAGAAACCAACTTCTGTGAACAGGACATGGAAACACAACATTCTTTTAGAAAAAGGACAGTTGGCCCTGGCTGGTATGGCTCAGTAGACTGAGTGCCGGCCTGTGAACCAAAGAGCCACTGGTTCGATTCCCAGTCAGGGGACATGCCTGGTTTGCAGGGCGGGCCCCCAGTTGGGGGCACGTTAGAGGCAACCACACATCAATGTTTCTCTCCCTCCCTTCCCCTCCCTCTGAAAATAAATAAATAAAAATCTTTTTAAAAAAATAAGAACTTGTATTGCTCTTTTGTCCTTTCTTCCTGCCTTCCCTCTTCTCCTGCTTTCCTTGTGGATAGCAATATAGTCTAGTGGCTGCCCACTTTACCTGTGCTGTCAGACTCCCTTGGTTCAAGTCCCAGCTTGAAGCCATTCTAGCCTCAGTTTCCTCTTCTGGATGATGATGATGATGATGATGATGATGATGATGATGATTGTCATTACTGCCTAAGCTTGCCATAGGTTTACATGAAAAAGCATACACAGAATGTACTGAACCTGTGCCTGGCACATATTAACTGCTCATTGTTCTTAATATTATTTACATCCTGTCTGGCCCCCATTATTATTTTCTCTCCAGGTTTCCTCAAACTATGCTAATTTTTTTCCTAGGGGAAAATGAAGTTGATGAGGACACCATGCCAGGTGCCCCAAAGCAATCAATTCCAAGCCTATCACTCTTTCTGTGTGGTATTTGGTCAGCCTTGTTCTCTCTGGCCTTTAGATGGCCTATCTGAGAAACTGCCTGACTTAACTGCCACCTCTGTGTGGCCACGCAGGTAGTGAGGGAGTGGAGGTCAGGGAAAAACAGGAAATCGCTCATTTGTGTCATTCCATTTACTGAGCACCCTAAGTGCCAGGCACCGTAGTCCCCCCCACCCCACTATTCATGGGGGATCTATTCCAAGAACCGCAGTAGATGCCTGAAAGGACTGATAGCACCGAATCCCACATATACTATGTTTTTTCCTATACATACATGCCTTTGAGAAATTTTAATTTGTAAATTAGGAACAGTGAGAGATTAACAACAAGCACTAATAAGCAAATGGGACAATAATAGTAATGTAAGTAAAATAAGGGTTACTTGAACACAGGCACTGCAATATTGCAACAGTTGATCTGATAACCCAGCCGACTTCTAAGTGACTAATGGGCGGGTGGGGAATGGATACACTGGACAAAGGGATGATTCACATCCCAGGCAGGGCAGAGCGGGACAGCGTGAGATTTCATCACGCTACTCAGAACAGCTTGCCATTTCAAATATAGGAATTGTTTGTTTCAGAAATTTTCCACTGAATATTTTCGGACCACTATCAATCGCAGGTAACAAAAAGCAGAAGACAAAACTGTGGAGAAAGGGGAACTGCTGTATCGAAGTGTCATACATTGAAATCACGCCCCACCACCATGAGGTAGATGAGATTATTATTCCTGTTTTTAGCAGATGGCAAAACGGAGGGCTGGAGAGGTGAAATAACTTGTTCAAGGTCATACAGCTTGTGTGGTGGGGCTGAAATGCAGACCTAGCAAGTGGCCCCGACACCGTTTCATTGGTCACCACACTACTCCTAAAAGTGTTAGGGCCTTGTTCAAAAGAAAGTATAATAATGCAACCCATCCTCTTCTGGACAAGGAAAACCCGAGTTCAAAGAGCAGTATTCCCCCCCCCTCTGTACATGATTTGTAGCTAAGAGTTTGAGAAACCTGCAAAAAGTAAGACTACCTTCTGATCTCCCCACCCCCAACTCTAGGGCACAGAGAGGAAAGGAAATCTCTTTGGCTGGAACGAGCCCCCATCTTACCTGTCTGGTCAGTCTCCTCCAGTGACACTGAACCACAAGTCTCCTTTGTCTCTGCTGTCATTCTCCTGTGGGCCTACCTGTAATGGGGGTGGGTAATGGACCATTTATTCTGGCTGTAACTTGCCATTAGTAGGCAGGTGATGACATCTCTGTGAAATGATCTGTTAGTTCTCTGAGGGGAATGGGACACCGTGGAATGTGGCTCTAACCCTGGCAGCCTGGGTCACTTCTCAACCCCGTGTGTGTGACTGTGAATGTGGGTATCAATGGTGGCTGTGTGTGTCTGGGGCTGGGTGTCGGAGAGAAGTGTGGGCAGAGACGATGGTCGTATTGGATTTCCCAACACAAATGTGGACTTAGGTTTGTATTGGTGACAGTGTGCAGGAGAATTTGCATGTCTGTGTAACAGCAAGTGTTGTGGGTTGGAGGTGTGAATAAGTGGATGTAAGTACGTGAATCTACAGGTAACGCCTGCTAATTTGCATGGAGATTATACATGACCGTTGTGAAACTGAGTTCATTTAAATCCAAAGTCACTACTTTCTTTAAAAACTTGAGATGATTTGTTTAGTCCCATAGCCTGAGAGCAGATTCAGCTCAGGAGATAAGGAAGGGGTTGCTGTGGGGGGGCTGGGTGGGGAGGGGGGTTGGCGGTGGGGGGACTCCTCTGAGGGGCCAGTTTCCTTGAAGTCTTGCTGTGGTGGCCATAGAGCATCTCTTTCCTACATAAACAAAGGGAAGAAGCAGGCTCTTAGGATCAGCTCTTTGCTTCCTAGTCATGGCCTCTGATTAGCAGGACCTCCTCTTTGCTTTGCCTCTCTCTCCTTAGCACTGTCTTATCATTTACATTCTGATTTCTGGGAAATGGGGCCTTATTCACTGTATTTGAAGCTATACAAAGCACTGAAGGTTCTGGCCTGCTCTCTGAGCTGCTGCCGCCACAGCTTCCCTACCTAACGGTAGGTGTGTAATCCTTGGCAAAGAACAAACAAAGCTGAAGGGTAGGTGCAAGAGGTGGCACAGCGTGAATGAGGAAGTCTAGTTTTCAGTCAGTAGTCACCTGAGCAAGTCACTAGACAAAAATGTGCATCTGATGGGGGTGGATTGTGGTCTTAGCTCTTGCTGAACTCACTGTCTGGGGCTTTGGCCAAGTTATTTCTCATCTGGGGGCCTCAGTTGTTCTGTGAAAAGAAAGGGCTGAACTAGATCAGTCTTCTCCAATTTTTATTTATGTTTTTAACTGAATTAACCCTAATGATAGAGGAGAGGGAAAATGAAATCTCAAGCATGGGTAGAGGAGAGGGGTGGATGGGGGTAACCCAAAGCAGCCTACTGCATGTTCTAAAGTGTCTTTGAGAGCTCATGTTTTATCTTAAAAATGCATGTAAAGTTTGCCTTCTTCTCCATGATATAGCCATATTTGTTTTAATATAGAAATGTTTTAAATTTCTTATACTTGAGTACAACTGACACCCTAAGAAAGCATGCCATGTTTATCCTGTGGCTTGGTGGACCCCCTTGGCACCTTGTCATGGACCCCCTGGGGTGTGCACACCCTGGTTTAAAAGTTTGGGAGCAAACAATGAAGATTCCTTTCCACTTTAACACTCTGTGGTTCAATGACCTGGGGATACCTGTGGTGTCTTTGGTAGCTGTTCCTCAGGATGCTGGAGGGTTTTTCTTTAATAGCTGCATCTGAGAACTCTATTTTCTAGCCAGTTTTGTGAAAAGAATGGAAACCCCTGATTTTGTCTCTAGAACAAGCATCTCCAGTGTGTCTTTGCTGAGCCCCAACTGCAGGCTCAGGCCTATGCTAAGTGTCCTGGGTGAGGTCAAGAAGGAGGCCGATTGTAGTATCATGGAGTCTAAACTGGCTTGCATGGAGCAACAGAGGTTAAGAGTTTGGTGAGTAAAGCCCTGGCTGGTGTGGCTCAGTGGACTGAGCACCAGCCTGCAAACCAAAGGATTGCCAGTTCGATTCCCAGTCAGGGCACATGCCTGGGTTGCAGGCCAGGTCCCCAGTAGGGAACACGTGAGAGGCAACCACACATTGGTGTTTCTCTCCCTCTCTTTCGCCTTCCCTTCCCCTCTCTAAGAATAAGTAAATAAAATCTTTGAAAAAAAAAAAAAAAGAAAGAAATCCGATCAAAGTAAAAATACTACAATGACTAACAGAAATAAGGAGGTGGTAGGAGAGAAAATAGGCAGAAATGAGTAAGCGATGATGATTTTTAAACCGCTCTGAGGCATGATTGACATACAGAAAGCTGTACATACTTAATACACACAATGTGATATGCTTGGGAATAAACACATACCCATGAAACCATCACCACTATGTATGCCGGAAAGATACATTACTGGCAAAAGTTTCTTTCCATTCTCTTTATTTTCATTATTATTACTATTAATTTTGGTGGTAATACTTGACATGTAATTTCTACCCTCATAGCAAAATGTTAAGTATATAATATAGTATTATTAACCGTAGGTACTATGCTGTACAGTAGATCTCTAGGACTTATACATCTAGCATAACTGAGTGCTGATTTCTTAATCTTTCCTACCAGGGAACCAACTGATATGGAAAGTTTAAAATTCCAAGGGATTCCAGTTGCCTGGGGAGGACCCAGGTTGGGTAGGGATTGGAGAGGTTGGAAAGGAAGCACCCTCTCCCCTTGATGCTAGAAGAATTCAGACACCTAGGGAACTGTTAGAGCCTCAGATATTCAGGGAGTAAGAAAGGAGCCCAATCCCAGGAACTGGGGTCAAGGCATGCACTCATACCTAAGGGAAGGGTCAGGAGCCCAGTTATTGGAACTGGAATTATGAGATCAGAGCAGGGCCAGAAACCACTCACTTGAGCCTCAGCTGGTGAGGTATGGATGGATATATACTATGTTTCCCCCTGATTCGGGATAGAGTGAATCCCAGAATTGAGGTTTCATAGAAATGGGGGTTGGGGGAACCTATCAGTGTGGGTCAAGTGGACTTAGAAGGGACATGTACCTGGACCCGTTATGTAAGTGCCATGCAGACATGGTCACATAGCCATACTCTCTGCAGCAGCGTCAGAGGCATCTGCCCCTCACCTCCCTCCTCCCTGCCCTCCTGTTCAGCACCTCAAGAAAGGAGCACAAAATTCTCCTTTCAGGGCACTGACCTCACTGGCTCTTGACTGTCTGTCTGGACCTCCCCAAAGCCAGGCCTTTCTTGATTAGCATCTCAGGCCCACAGAGGACGATGAGGTCACCCTGGTGTGAGATGAGATGACAGTATCATGACTTGGCCGGCCATAAAACAACTGTTTTTAAAGATAAATGTTGTAATGTCATAGTTTACCCAAGGGGTTGTGTAATTCAAAGCAATGACCAAGAAGCTATTTGTAAAATTCTGACTTTCTCCTGAACCAAGTGTGGATGAGCGGGTGGTTTATGGCAGTGTGGGAGGTGAGCATGGCCCAGATGGTTCAAGGAGGGGACCAACACTCAAGGTTTCTGTTCATGTGACAGAGGTCTCTTCTGCAGATATAAAAAGCTTTGTGTTTTGAAGTGCCTTGAAGATTTCCAAAGCAGAAGGTGCTTAACCTACTGACCCCAACCCGGAAAAAAAAGTAAGAGAGAGAGAGAGAGAGAGAGAGAGAGAGAGAGAGAGAGAGAGAGAGAGAATATATCCCAGCAGGAATTGCTCAGCCTCCTAAATTATAACTGGGACAGCTGGCTGCTTGTGTGGGGCAGGATGAGTTGCTCTCCATTAAGGGTTTGGGGCTGGGCCATCCAGAGGCAGACAGTCTTGGAATTAGATACACAGTGGTGGGTCTCAGGTGCTCTCTGAGTCCAAGAATGAATTCGTAGAAGGTGGGAAATATAAGGTAAAGGTTTGATAAGCAGTGGAGTGTACTGGATGTGGATTCCAACAGATCTGAGTTTGATTCTTAGGCCTATCTTGGCTCTGTGACCTTAGGCAAGGCATTTAATCCTCTCCAATTCTGTCTCTTCTGCTGTACATTGAAAAAATAATTGAAGGTACCTCTTAGGTGATTGTGAGTCTAATATGAATGCACATATATCTATATCTCTACATCTATATCTTTATTTGTGTCTGTATCTCTCTATCTCTATCTCTATAGCTATCTCTATGTCTATCTCTATGTCTATCTCTGTCTATCTCTATCTCTATCTCTATCTCTATCTCTATCTCTATGTCTGTCTCTATCTCTATGTCTATGTCTATGTCTATCTCTGTCTCTATCTCTATCTATCTCTGTACCTGAAGGTCTCACAGTGAGTTAGTAACACAGTTCCATCTAGGCATGCCAGGGACCCTGTGGTTAGACATTAGTTGGTCTTTTGATTCTTTTTTTATTTTCATGATTGGGAAGTTTTTGAAAGGTGGATTAAGGTGACCTTGCAGATATGACTGTTCTGTGGAATGCCTGCTGCTCCCTTGCCTGGCTCTTTCCGTTTGATCCACACATTGACCTTTTCAGAGGATGAGAGGCAGCATAGTGTGCAGCAGAGTTAGACGAACTCACACCTACCTCAACCACAACTATTAGGTTTCATGTAGTCATCAATATTTGGAGGAAGTTGAGAGGGTTAGCTGCCTCCCCACAACCTTGCTGCCCCTTTGAATAAAAGCAAGTATAAGACCAAAATCTGGCACACATATAAGCATTTATTAGCAAACAGGCACAAACACAGTCACAAAACCTGTTCTCAAATCTCAATGATATTTCAGATCTCTGTCCTTTTTGGTTCTTTTTCCAGGAAAAGTTCACCTGAGACAAATGCGATAATATTCCAGCCACAGATGTAGGTAAGCATTTATTGAGGTTAGGGGGCCAAGAATTCTCTGGAAATAGCAGTAGGACTCAGGACCCTTTAGGAATCAGGTCGAGAGTACAATCCTTAAAAGTAGAGACCACTAAATTTTTATGCCCTGTTCAAACAAAAATATTTTACTCTGTCCACATATTTTGAATACCAATAATTTCATCAATAAGAATCCATTTTTAATAACCATTGTATAAGTTAAAATGCTTGTTTTCTCCAATGAATACTTATTTCTAACAGCTATTTTGCTAACTAGCATTTCCCTGATGCTAATAGGAAGTAGTGACAAGTGAAGCTGGTGGCCGCAGTAGACATATCTGCAGTGTGGCTTTGAGTGAGAGGTCCTGATAGGGCAGCTGCCTACATCCAGAGTGTAGAAACTAATCACAGAATATCCCACTGTCTGCTTTAATATTTTTAAGTGAGTTACAAACATCCTAACAGGTACTTCATTCTGATGATCCTGGGATCCATGGAAGTTGAAGAAGCAGAAAACCTTTAGCTTTTCAGTGTGACATCAGTGCCACCAAGAATGCTGGAGCATATCCTCCTCAAGATAACTCTGCTCACAAATCAAGCAACAGCCTTTGGCTTTCCTGAGGCTCCTTGGCTTCTGCCATAGTTTTTCTTCCTCCAAAGGCAACTGTTGCTCAGTATGTGGACAGTTTCCGGAATGTTAAGCACTGGATGGTTGGGCTGTGCTACGATTAATCATTTCTTACCTCTGAGGCTTGTCCTCTAGAGAGTGGGGTCTGATTTGGGTGGAAACCCCAGATGCCAGATGTTTTGTGGAGACAACTGCTGGCAGCTGATTGCTGAAGAGCAGAGCTGTGCACTTTTTCAAATAAAAGAGGGAGCCACGTGCTGAAGTGCAGTTCAAGACTCCAGGCATGTCTCCAAGGGGAAGAACTCTGCTGAGGCTCATGCCCTCTGCTTCTGCGTTCACTTCACTGTGCTGCAAGGCCATCTCCATGGCTGCTCCTGCCGTGTTCTCCAGCCACTGGCAGATCTCCCTCACTGCAAAGTGGCTGTGAGATAAAAAGGAATGAACTATTGAAATACGAAAGGACTAGGATGAGTCCCAAGGCCATTAAGCTGAGTGAAAAAAGTCAGTCCCCAAAGGCTGTGGACTGTACGATTGAGTCCATTTATAGAAGATTCTTGAAATGACAAGAATTATAAATGTGGAGAGAAGAGTAGCAGTTGCAAGGGTTTAGGGAAGGGAGAGGAGTGAAGCAGGTGAGGCTTCATGAGGGCAACATGAAAGATCCATACGGAGATGGGACCATTCAGCTGTTCTGACTGTGGTGGTGGATCCACAAACCTACACAGGTAATAAAATAGCATGGAATGGAATGCACTCATATGCACATAAATACAGCAGGTCCTAGAATAAAGTCTTTTCATTCAACGTCATTGGGTCGCAATGTTAATGAGATGCCTTAGGACCTTAACTCTTGTTTATATCAATTAGTCTATGGTAAAATTAGTTTTGTTATAGGTTGTTTCGCTTTAAGTCATAGAACCCATCAATATTAAGTGAAAAGTTACTGTACAAGTAAAAGTGGGGAAATCTGAACAAGATGGGTTGGTTGTATCTATGTCGATATCCTGGTTGTGATATTGTATTAAAGTTTTGTAAGATGTTGCTGCTGGGGAAAACTGAACAAAGTATACAAGAGATCTCTATTATTTCTTACAACTACATGTGAATGTACAATGTTCTCAAAATAAAAATTTCAATGTCAAATGGGTGATTGTGACAATGGTTGCACAACCCTATGCATACACTAAAAACACTTAAAATGGGTGAATTGTATGGTATATGAAGTATATCTCAATGAAACTGTTTTGAAAAATAGGTGCAAGGATCTTCAGAGAAGCTGACTAAGGAATCCAAGGTGAATTCCAGGCCCACAAAGGATGAACATGATGATGGAATTGTTATTTTGTTCAAGGGGATTACAAGCCTCTGCCTCCCCCAGCCTTTCCTAGTTCTCTGCCCTGAGACCATCCTGAATAGGGTATGGGGACACTTCAGCTGCCTCAGCCCATCCCTTATGCCTAGAGTGAGCCATAAGGAAGACCCAAAGTACCTTAAGCCCTCTTGTCCCAGCCTTTTCCTACCCTTGGCTGTGTAGCCCAGTTCATCTGTCTGGGCTTTGGCTTTCTTCTTGGACTAAGGGCCACTTGATCGAGGCTTTGATTCCATACCTAGCTCTTGCCAAGTTCCTTCCCTGGGGGCTGAATGCTTTGCTCTGTCTTCCTCTGCCAGTGTCTGAGCCTCAGCTGTGGATGGACTCAATGCTACTATATATCTAATTTGTGATCATGCCTTTTAGCCAAGGTGTATGGTTCTGCTCCACTGCTCCCTCCCTCAGGGCCCAGCCTAAGTGGTCAGAGTGGTCACTCCCAGCTCTAATCTCACCTGGGACTAATGTCTTCTT
This sequence comes from Macrotus californicus, assembly GCA_007922815.1. Taxonomy (NCBI): domain Eukaryota; kingdom Metazoa; phylum Chordata; class Mammalia; order Chiroptera; family Phyllostomidae; genus Macrotus; species Macrotus californicus. Next base: position 11,076 of record VMDR010006847.1, on the reverse strand, counting down.
CCCCCTCACTGGTCCACATTACATGCCTCTCCCCCAAATCCACTCAAGAGACAGTCAAGTTTAGTAACCCTGTTATCTTAGCTGTCCTACAAGGAACACTCCAGCAACTATTGATACTAGTAGATCCTGGTGATCCTGGGTGGGATTCTGATGCTAAAAGCAACATGCTCAGAGGAGTGTAGAGCAGGTGGGGCTACTGATTCAAGGCTTCCAAAGGCACCCATGTTTCTGGGGGAAGTGCCTGAGAATCCTCAGTCACGAATGCACAATGATTTGGCATGACCAGTGCCTGGAAGAGGCTCTTGTCTGCAGTAGCTACTTCTCTAGTGGGAGATTGATGCTCTGAATCTTGTCCTAAATATCTTGTGACTACATGTCTGGGCTCTATCATTTCTGACATGGGGTCTACCATGGAGTTGGGCTTAAGGAGTTTTTTTTAATTTTTAAGAGAGGAAACTTAACTGAGCTGTCACCATCATAGCTTGCCACCCTCAAACAAATGGTCAGGCTGAAAGGATGGTCCTGAGACAATTAACAATGTCCTAAAGTGAATAGCTAGGAAGGATTGGCCAACAAGACTTGCCAAGTTTCTCATTGCTCACCAATTTGTTCCATGTCTGACAGTAGGAGTCAGTCCTGCTATATTATCAAGAGGAAAAAAACCTTATATCTTTGATTCACCACCATTCATTCATCTTTGATTCATCTCCATTCAACTGTTGCTTCTGCTGTTATCAGTATTTCTGCCTCCTCATAATTTACTACTCACTCTCACTTGCCGTGGTAACAAAAACAATAAATATGCTTGTAAAGATTAATCTGAAGTAACGCACATTGGCTTCGAGAAAAATTCTTTTATGACTATAGCCTACAAACTTTACTGTGTGCATGCTGACATCTACTGTGACTTCTGGGAGGCCTTTCCCCCCTTCTAACTTGTTACACTGCTCTGTTCCAGATACAGGAGGCTGCCAGAGAAGCGACCTCTGGATGAGTGAGGTGTTATTCAGTTGGGTTCTGAAGAGTGGGGCTAAATTCTCTTCGCTCAGGCCCCCTAGGAAATGGCAGAGGGAACTCACGGCTGTGAAATATGCAGGTCAAGCAGCCTGTAGGCTGGGCTGGCTGTGCAATTCCTTCACAGCAGTTGAAGCCTGAGGCTCTAGAGCCTGGGCCAGCACATCTGGGTTAAGAAATAGGGGTGGGCCCAGGGGAGACTAATGAGTGTGTGTGTGTGTGTGTGTGTGCGCACACATGTACACCCAAGACAGTACGGTATAGGGGGATGGGGAGGGGAGAGGAGAAAAGGAATCAACCTGTAACTCAGGGCCCCAAAGCATCTTGGGATGGCAGTCATTCAGCCACTCTCTTTTCTCCCAGATCTTTTAACCAACTTCTTTCCTTTCTTTCCTCCCCCACATCTTCCTCTTCTTCTCTCCCCTCTCCCTTTACTCATTCCCCTCCTTCCTTCTCTCCAGGATGGTGAAGCAAGCGCAGTGAAGTTTTTGAAAACAGAAGAAACTGTCATCTCTCTGCCCTTCCCCTCTACAATTCGGGGATTTCTAATTCCTCCACTCAGGCCCTGTTTGTGTCTCTCATTCCTCTTCATTTTGGGAGGCTGACTGAAAGCACATGAACTACAACCCTCTCCTCTGATAACCCTGTTTCTCTGCATTTTCCCCTGACTCATTGGGAAAAAATCACACATCTTTTTGGACAGAGCACTTGGCTGGAGGCAGAGGACATTGCTTTTGTTCCCAAGCTCTACTCTATACTTTTGGTGTGACCTTGGGCAAGTTCCTGCCCTCTCTGGGTCTTAGCTTTCCTGTTAATAAGTGTGAGAAGTGGAAAGGAAAACCTTTAGAGCCCACAGTCAAAAGTGATGCTAATTAGGATACTTGGACTCTTCCTAGCCTTTACTCCACCCCACTCCTTCCTACCTCTCCTCTTCCCAAGAAGCAGTTAGTTAACTGAAAAGCCACACCCAAGGGTATGGTCTGAGTAGAGGGAATGAGCTATTGTTTCACTTCTTAGGGTAAAATATACAATCACAAGGAGTCCCCAAGCAAGAAGAGGGCAGGGTTAGTGTTCTGAATTTTGTCGGAATTTTGTGGATAAAGGCAAAAGTTATTCCTCTGAACTTTCCCAGGCCCTTCTACTCAAAGCTCCAGGATGAGGTGTTTGGATCACTGTTAAGTGGGGAGTTTGGCCTAGAAGCAGCCCATTTCCCCGGTGGTAGTTGGGGGCGGGAGAACTGTTGGTCTGAACAGGACCTACTTGGCTGTACTGTGTGGGGATTTGTCAGCCAAGTCCTTGTTTGCTTATGAGTAGGCACCTAGGAGCAAGGTTTTGGGTCTGTTTTAGTTTGTCTAACTGTGAGAGAAGCAAGAATGGGAGCCTCCATGAAGGCCCACAGCTGCCTTCCAAGGAATTTCAGTGTATCTGGGAGCACAGAGGCTGAGTCATATTTTGGGAAGGATTGTGTTTTTATACCCGCAACGCAGGGTGTTGCCATATATTAATCATTATTACGGTTAAAAACAAATAAACTCATCCCGCAGTTATGACAAATCTGTGTCTTGGCTCTTTCCTGCCCCTCATTGTCTTTCTATTAGTGTGTGCCTTAGGGAACCAGAGTTTAACTCCATATTGCCAGGATAGGCAACTGTCTTTCTAATATCATTTTTAAGGATGCATGTAAAATGCTCAGTTAAAAGAAAAACAAACTTCCACATCTGTTTGCTAAGACCTACAATTCCACTCTACTAAAATGTAAATACTCCTTAGATCTCATGAGTTACTTCAATATTAATAATGGGCTTTTACTATTGTTTCCTGAGAGAAGGAGATTGGGTCAAAAGAGAGACCTTGAGGGTCCTGAACATCTGGCCAGGGAAAGATTTTCTTCAAGGGAAGAGAAAGACACAGAAAGGGGATGCTAGGGTACTCTAGACAAATCACCAACCTGGTGGTTTTTGCATGGACTACTGTATTTCACCATGCACAATGCACACTTTTTCACCCAAATTTTTGAGGGAAAAATAAGGATGTACATTATATATGGGGATAATGATTACATACCATGGGTATAATAATGGGCATAATCTTGTGTATAATGCTCACAAAAACGTGGGTGCGCATTGTACATGGAAAAATATGTTCTGTGTAGACACAGGTGGTGGCTATTGCTGCAGGGGTTCTGCAACTACAGGGGAAGCTAAGGGAAGGGCAAAAGGAAAATTCACTTAAGTTTAATTAGTCATTTTTCCAGCATTGGCCTCAGGTCCTCACTCTAGAGCAATAGACTGACCTCCCAAAGGAGAGACATGATTACTTGCTCATGAATTTGGGCCATGTTAGGCTGAGCCCCTTGGCATAGGGCGATTTTGGTGGGTCAAGTCTTTGCTGAAAGACCTCTGGTTCCCACACAGTTGCGAGAACTGAACCACCTTGGGAACTGCTGGGCATTTGAAAGAAGAAGAGTGTGTGAGGGCTTGAGCTTACTGAAAGATTTGAATGTTAGGACAAAGTGGGTGCTTCAATGTAGCCCACTCTGTCGGGCTAGGATCCCATCCTGATTTTACCCAGTGGCCCAAAATTTTACCCAATGGTGAAGAATCATCAGCTAAGGTCTCAACAATCACCTTTCCTGTCATATTGTCCACTGTTCTCCTATATTTACCCTCATTTGGATTGTAGCAAAAACGACACCTCCTCAGATGTGGACTTTTATTTCCCTTTGTAGATAGCTCCTCCCATCCCCAGTCATATTCTTAGCAGCCAGATGGCACCAGAAGTTAACTTGCAGGCCCTGGCCGGGTAGCTCAGTTGACTAGAGTGTTGTCCTGATACGTCAGGGTTACAGGTCCAGTCTCTGGTCAGGGCACTTGCAGTAGTTAACCAGTGAACACATGGAGAGGTGGAACAACCAGTCAATGTTTCTCTCTCTCTCAAATCAATCAATAAAAATAATAATAAAAAAAAAGTTAGTCAGTGGAATTGGACCTTGGTTCAGCAACCTTGGTTCTTGAGTTTGGCTGGGAAAGAATTCAGAGCCAAGAACTCAGATTATAAGACGAAGTTTATTTAGAAAGTCACAGAGGTAGGAAAAATGAGCCAGCTGGGCTGTGTGGGCTCAGGAAACAAATTACAAAACAAGGGTCCTTGGAGCTTAGGAGACAGAAACCAAGGATGTATGTGCCTGGGGGAAAGAGAGGGGGAAAGGCTCAGGCATGTTCCAGAGAGAGTACGTGCTAGGGAAAGAAGTGGGTGGGCAAAGGTGCAGGCATGCTCAAAAAGAGAGAGAGAGGAAGAGACAGAGACAGAGAGAGAGCGATGGCTGAGTCCTTTGTCTTAAGGGGTTTTATCTGGAGGTCTTAGGGGAGGATCTCAATAGAATATTCATCAGCCTTTTAGATGTATCCCGTCAGGGTCATGGTCTCCACTGATTGGTTGGCCTCTGGATAAGGGGTCATTAGCCATCACAGCTGGTCCTCATGTCAGCCATGATGTCGCTGTGCCCAGCTTTGCTGCTTTTCTGGGTTTGGAGCTAAAACACAACTGAGGTCTAGATATTATCTCTACGGCTTGATCATTAAGGGAGTGGTCATGCAAGGGCTTGTATGGAAGTCAAGTGAAACTATTCTCTGGCCCCCTTGTTCCTCATCTAAGGGAGTCTACCACATAACTAGTGACAAAAAAGGGGAAGAAAGGTGAGGGTCAGAACTGCATGATCAGCGATATGAAAGGTCAGGGAATCTAAACCGCTTGACCAGTGATATGCTAGGGGAGGAGAGGTCACCCTGGGGGCAAGGTTCCAACTTGTGATTGTCTGTTGCTATGCACTCTGGGCTTTCCACCCTGGTGACATTCTGTACCTGGCTTGTCCTTTTTCTGCTCCTGTCTAACTCTCTACTATATCAATATCACTCTGTTTATTATCTTTATAGCACCCATTGCTACCTCAAATCTCCATTTGGTTATTTGGTCATTTATTGTTCCTCTGACCCATGAGAAGAGGGGCTGACTGTGTTTGGTTCCCCACTATATCCCCTGAATACAGTCTTCATTGTCCTCACTTTGCACTTACTCTCTCTGGAATGTATCTCTCTTGTTTACTCAATCTTTCTTGTCCTGCAATGCTAGACTTAAAACCTACCTCCTCCAGAAAGTCCTCCCTGATCACCTCAGCCCACAGAAAGCTTTTCCTTCTCTGACTGCTATAGCCTTGACTGTCTTTGTATTTTGCTAAGTCGTTCTTCATTGTCATTGTATGTATTCCTTCCCAAATTGTTCCCCTTGCATTGATTTTACCTCTCCCAGTAGATTGTGTCCACAATACTTTCCTGCTTTTGATTAGGTTTAGCTCTTTCTGTGTTACCTAAGGGTGAAGATGAGTTTGATTGTGCTCATTCAGTGACATAGACAGTGCAACAGGACACAGGAAATAGTCTCTCTTTGTGTGTTCCAAGGACCACATTTGGCCCTTCTTTAAATGCAGTTTCCCAGGTACTATCTCTACAGATTCAGAATGTGTATTCTGAGGTGGGGTTCTGGAATCTACACTTGAAAGAAGAGCCTTCTGATACACTAAGTTTGAGAACCAGTAATGTAGATTGACCCATCTTGTTTTGGCACAGCCATTAACCAGCTATGTGACTTTGGGTGACTCTCTGATCCTCTCTGGGCTTCTGTTTCCTCATTTTTGGATAAAGGTGTTGAGCATCATGATATTTCAGTTCTAAACATCAGCAAGTCTATGTTCTGTGGAATCTTGGAAAGTAAATTCCTTGGCTTACATATCTTAGAAGTTCAATTACAGTATATTCAAGTATAGAGTCTTAAAATATAATAGGTTCTTAATAAACACCAATGATTGAATGAATAGAGTGAGTAGCTGGGAGGCAGGAGTTGGAGGAGTTTATAGCAATTCAGGGACAGTAGTGTAGTGGACACTATACAGGCCTGGGTTAGAATCCCAGGCTCTGCCAAGTCATGTGACCTAACTCTCCATTTCCTCATCTGTAAACTGGAGGTGTTAACAGTACCTACTGCAAAGGGCTGTGGGAGGATGAAATGAGAAAATGTCTACAAAAAGCTTAGCACAGTGTCTAGCACATAGTAAACACTTAATACCTTTGTTTTTAATTAGGTCACCCCAATGAGGAGCAAATGATTGATTTTCAATGAGGCAGAACCTGAACTTCACCCATGTCCCAGACTCCTCAGGTCTCCCCCTTCCCCACTAGCACACAAGTTTCACAGGAAGAACAATCAATGGTGTGGGAAGCTCATAGCAGCCGTGATGATTACGGCAGGGCCTGGAAGCCTGACTGATCTGACAGCCACAGCTGGAAGGACCTGATGTTAGGACTTGGGAGCCATGTGCTGGAATCTTGGAGCATGCTGTACCCTACCATGTGCTGAGAAAACCAAAGTATCAACACATCCTGATGCTTATCATTAGGGGTGTAGAGTATGGGGTTGGAGTGAGAATATTTGAGTTGAAGTCTTGGTTGTTGCAGGCAGCCATCCCTGACCTTGCTGCACCCCCAGTTCTCTGTCTGGGTCAGATGGCTTTTTTGGTGTGTCCTCACAGTGCCTAGTATTCCTCTTATCATGGTATGTGTGTCACCTCCTGACTGTCATCTACAGTAGACTGAGCTCCTTGAGAGTGAGGACACTGTCTTGACCATCTCTGCACAACCATATCACCTGAGTGGAGCACATGTGTAGAAAAAGGTCATAGAGCTCAACTCATATGATGAGCTGACAGACTGTTGAGTTTAGCAGTGGCAAATCAATTCACCTCTTTAAACCTATAAGAGAGGGCTGAATAAACAACTTACCAGGATTATTGTGAGGCCCATACACTTTGTAACCTGTAAGAGAATCATAGTTACTGTCTTTTAGGCATCTTTCCCGTCCTACCCCCTCACCCTCACCTTGCAACCTTCACCCCAAACTATTTACTATCCCTTTAGGATTCTACTTTCTGTTCTCTAGGCTATTTTATCAGTGAATCTGGATAAAGACTCCATGCTAATGTGTTAATGGGTGTTAATTGGATGATATATTTACATTTCAACAGGGAGCTTCCCACCGCTTCAGGAGTAATGAGTAATGGTGGATTCCAGGTGCTTTGGCAGGGGAGGGCTGGGTTTTGTTGTTGTTGTTAGGGGCCTCTTAAGCCATTTCTCAAACCTCCCTGGTAGGGGCCCCCCTACTTTTCATCCACACAGGGTTGGCCGTGCTGCACACACTGTGTTTTCAAGTAGGACATGCCTGAGGCATGTGGAGCCACAGTGGGGGCTTCTCTCTTGTGAGGCCTCCAAGTGCACACGAATCCAATCTCTAGAAATGTACCTGCTCCTTTCCTGAGTCTTGAGTCACACTGACTCAAGAGGCCTGATGAGTTCTGTTCCAGGCTTGGAGATCAGACCTGGGGCCCAGAAAAGCCATTAATCTGTAAAGATTATTTCTGCTAATCCCCCCAAGCAGCTCCTGAGGCTTTTCACAGGATCACAGAATAGCCTGGGGCTTTTGCTGGGGTCCAGTGTTAAACTCCTGTAGAAGGAGGTGTAATTCCCAGTTAAAAGTTCCTCTGGTGCTATTAATGTTAAGCAGAAATAAGTTTTGTGCCTGAAATATCAATGCCAAGGATTTCGAGTGTGTTGAGGACCAGGAGGGGAAGGTGAGGGGTTTACTGGCTGGGGCTAGTTTGAGTTTGCAGGTACCGGCAGGGCTGGGGGAAGGGTGTTACTGTGTGGGCTGTGCGCATGAGTGTGTATGTTGAGTGTACATGGCCTGTATGCTGCTCTGGTAAATTTGTCCTTTGTTCCTTTTAAGGATTCTCTAGTGAAAGAGTTGGCTATGAAAGAAATTGTTCTTTCTTGCTGCCTTCTGTGTAAGTAAAGCCAGCACTGAGCTTCTTGGAACATTGTTTTGAAATGTGTTAAGGTCTGAAATACCCTGGGCATGATAGGTTGCCACTCTGGGTCTTAGTGTTTTCCATTCAGAATATGTGGACCTTAGATAAATTTTGGAAATGTGACCCAAGAGAAGTTGAACTACAGGACCTATACTTTGCCAGAGGCTAGCTGTCATGTGGTTGGTAGGTTATCATGGGGCTTGTATGCCATTTATTTGTTTTTCTAAAAGATTTTATTTATGTTTAGAAAGAGGGGAAGAGAGAAAGAGAGGGAGAGAAACATCTTGTACGTGCCCTGTTAGGGGACTGAACTTGAAACCCAGCCATATTCCCTGATCGGGGATCGAACTGACGTTCTTTCACTTATGCGGGATGATGCCCAACCAACTGAGCCACAGTAGTCAGGGCTACCACTTCTACTACTGTTCCTCTTGCCTACTTCTCCACAGGAAGAGTGAAGAGGGGAAGCGCTGAACCTCACCTACCTTCAGTGGAAAATGTCTTGTTTCCCAGCTTTTGGGAGATCAGTGGCCACCAGATTGTCCTACAGTCCAGCCCCTGCCAGGAAGGCTGATGAAGCCTCTGCTGTTCAGTGTGTTGCAGTTTCACCCAGTGTCTGTGGTAGACTGAAGTGGATCTATTCTCTGAATGGGGCTGGCTTAATATGTAAATGTGGATACTAGTGTTCGTGGGCCAAGAGGTGATCTACAGGTGATTTCCTTTTAGTGCAATGAGATTGCAGGGTAATTCTTCTTTGGGCCAAGGACATCTGAACAGAGGATCAGAGTTCTGTTGGCAGCTAGGATGGGGTGGGGAGCAGCTGAGAGGGTCAGGATCTCCTTGGGGATGAGAGTGGAAGTTGCCAAGCGGCAATCTGAAGGCCAAATTCAGCATTCACAACTTATGTGATTTGAACAGTGTTTTAAAACATTGGAACCGGTTGCTCACAACGACAAATTCATAAACTTGAAAATAAAAGGATCAGATAACACAGGACAAGTTGCCTGCTTGAAAATAATTAGTTATACTGAGTAGTAGCTGCCACATTTGGGCACGGTCTGCACTTTCCAGTTTTTCACAGTACCATATTTCTTGATTTGTTGTGCTATACCAGGTATGCTTTTATTTACACTATCTAGCTGGCTCTTGTAGGCCAGTTTGTGATCCCTCAACGTTCAATGCTCATCATGGTGGGATAGGCCTTATGGGGGAGATTCTGCTGCAGGGTGTGTGAGATGAGATGAGTGTTAATGAGGCAGGAGATAGAATAGGAAATCCTGAGACACTGCAGCTGTCGTCAGTCAGCATCCTGATTTCCGAGAATCGCCTTGTGACACCTGCTAATAATTAGCATTGTGGTTTCCTCCCGGAGTGGGCAATCACGGAGGATTGTGGAGAATTGCATGTGTAGAAGCTTAAGTTAAAACCCTATAAAGCCTGTAACCATTCAATACAAGAGAGCCATTCCTTGATTCCTTGGCCAGAGACTGCCTGCTCCTGTATCTTGGGATAATGAAGCCCAGAGAACCAAGTCTGAAGGTACTATCCCTTTGGTTCCTGGGAGAAATGAGGATTTTGTGAGTCAGGATGATTTTGACTTTGGAATTTGTAACATATATGTTTGAATCAAATATTTTAGTGTAACTTGCATTATGACTGCATTTCTGCACATAATTCTTAATTGGTAATATCCAACTCTTCACATTTTCAATATGATTACAGTCCCTATCCCTTTTTTCCTTTTTCTCTTATTTCCTGATGCTTAGGCCAAGGGCTGGGAACAGGTAAGGAATTAACTCCTAGGAACAGAGAAAGAATTGACTCGGAACTTTTGAGAAGATCCCTAACATACTGTAACAATGTGCTTTTTCCTCTCTAACTGGATTGGGTTTTTTCCTTTCTCTTTGCCTGACCACTTTAGCTGGCACACAGGGAGATATGGGGCCATTTCAGGATTTGGTCTCTCTAATTAAGTGGGTTCTGATTGTCAGGTTTGCCACTTATTCCCCTGGATATTTTGATGGTCAGCATTGGCTCTGGTGGGTGTTCCTGGTTTTAAGCTTTTTCCTGTTTCTCAGAGGATTTATCAATCATGATGCCAGAAACTGTCTCTCGCTTGCTTCGCTTAGTTTTGTTTGTGTGGTCCATGTGATTCTTTGTTCGTGACCATCAAGAGCCTGGGCTCTGTGTCCATCTGCAACAATAAAACCTGAAAATAGTCTGAAGGCCTGAGTGATAGAGGCAGCCTGGTGTTGCCACTGGGCATCCTGTGAGGCAGAGGGATCACAGCACTGGGACGCTCAGAATCCAGCATCTTGTGAACACTTGGACAGGAAGCATGGATGGAAGGAACATTCTGCAAGTAGGAAGATAGATCACTCTGTCTGAGGTCAAGTGACCCTTTTTATAGCCCTACTTAAACCCTCAATGATTTCCTATTGTTCTTAGGATAAAGAGAAAAAAACATAGTCAGCAAACCTGACAATGTTGAACATTATTTTGAGCCCTGTAATTCTGGAAAACCTCTTACCCTTTTGTAAACGATCCTCTTGTGTTCCGAGATGTGGCTAACTCCAAAGGACCACTCTGCCCTCACAAATTACAGGACAAGACCCACCTCGACTCTTTCTAAATGACTCAGATAAGACCCACTCCAAGATTCCCCCCTCTTTTGATATATTCCTCACGAACATTCTCTCTATTGCAATAGCCCAAATGAAATCAACTCTCTAATGGTCTGTTACATTTCTTCTTTCACAGTTTTGTTGCCATGACTAGAATTGCTTAAATATCACCCTCAGATATGTATTTACCCTCCCCAGGTAACAAAGCCACTCAGAGCCTTTTGTGTTCCTCTCCTGAGTGGTGATATAGGCATCCAACAGTGAGTCCAGCTCCAGATCCTGTATTCTAGATTCTTGCCCGCTGCTAGTACTGGAAAGATTTGATTTTGACTATTTTGGAGTACTTGCTTGATTCCTGGTGCTGCCTTGTTTTGGGTTTCATGGCCTGACCATTCAGTGATCTCTGTAAATACGTTAATGGTTTGTAGAGATCTTATCTCTGTTGGGTGAAAGGTGACAGGATCTGGTTGGTGTTTTTTCCTGTTTATTTTGAGCTTAAATCAATTAAGAATACCATGCCATCTG
>VMDR010006846.1:0-43361 GCA_007922815.1 Macrotus californicus | reverse complement strand
AGATAGACAGGGGGAGGTTAAGAATAGTATAGGAAATGTAGAAGCCAAAGAACTCATATATATGACCCATGGACATGAACTAAAGAGGGGGAGTGTGGGGGTAAGGGGTGTGCAGGGAGGGGGGTGGGGGGAGGAGATGGGACAACTGTAATAGTATAATCAATAAAATATATTAAAACAAAAAAACAAACAAAAAAAAAATTTCAGATTGCATTAGTAAAAGCTTCCTGAGATTAGGAAGCCAAACCAAGAACTTGCCCTCATATTTCATCTGCAGTCCCTATAGATTTGGGTCAATTCCTCTCTTCTTAGGGTGCCCCAAATATTTTAAAGTTCTTAGGCAGCCAGGAAGGGACTTCCCTTACTTTCTTCTAAATCAGGTACCAGGCTGGTATTTCCAAGAGGACTGTGTACACATTGGCTCCATAAAGTCAACCTTAATTCCATAAAACTGTTTGGCCATATTTGACTCTATGAACACCATTCTCAAATATGACTTTCTAGTTAAAGCCTTTATCAGATAAGTAATGTTTCTAATCATGTCCTAATCTCAGGAGCGTAGCTTCTAATTGGACCTATATAAATAATTACATTGACATAAGAATAAGAATACACAATAACAGTTTCTGAATTCTGAAGGAATCAGGCAGAGAGAAAAAGAGAAATGTTTCATTTATGTTTATAAATATACAATCTGCTAAATTGTTTTGATTTATAGATAGCTTGAAAGAGAAAAAGGTTCCTTATGTCCAGAAAACAGAACATTAAAGAAGCAGCAGTTTCACACAAAAGTCAAAAAATTACAATCATTCTTCATCAGTTCATTTACTTCTATGTAATTCATTCTTATTCTGCTTGATCTTGGATTAGCAATTTCATGAACTCATTGGCTTCATCACTGTAATTTTTGTAAAGCCTGACTTAGTCCCATGGTATGATCTCAAAGTTTTTAAACAATGTCATCAGAAATCTGTGCTCAGAGTACCTGGCATAGTCCTGTCCATGGGTGTCTGAGGCAGTGACTTTTTGCTGCAGGCCAAGCGCTTTGACTTGTAGCTGATGCATGTGCTTTCAGAGAAGAACCAGAGGAAAGCAGTATCCGTGATTGGAGATCTCATGAGATTTCATTATAGAAATAATGCAATGGGCTAAGAAATTTAGTTGTTTTTAGGACATACAACATTTTCAATAGTAACTGGAATTATGACTGATAGCATCATGCTATTGTTTTCTACTATCAGACAAAGCAGCATAAGGAGATACCATGAACAGCAAGGTCATTGACGGATTTCTCAGAATTCCATATTATTCCTGACATATTTATATTAATAACATTTGCCCACACAAATATAACCCGGGAAAGGTTATGTATCTCTTCTTACTTGACAGTGCTTTGTCATACAACTAAACATATCAAATAAATCTATTTTCTAACATTTCTCTTAGAAGGTGAAAGAGCAGATCCTTTGGTATTTTCCAGCAGTCTTGTAAGAAATCTCAAAGTCAGCGTGGGAGAAAGACTGCACTGAGGGCTAGGTTTTGGGAAGGCAATATATCAAAAGTTGTCAAAAATGTCAAAGGTTTAAATACTTGATTAAACAGGTCCATAGGTCACTGTGAAAAAATACTTAGTTATCTATTTAACCAAAGTGACAAAGATTTTAAAGGTAAATATAGGAGGTTACATGTTTGATTAGAAAAATACCTTTGCTCTTTAAACAATGAGAAAATTTGTTTCTCTTAAGTAATCGAAGACATGATAAAGACAACACAGGAAATTGTTCGGGGAAGACAGAATGTTTCCTAGACGGATTACGTAAAGAGCAAAGAAAAACCTTTTGCAATCTCTTATGAAGATAAGCCTAGTAACCCAAGGAATTTAGTTGTTAGAGAAAGAAAACCCTAGTTTTGCATCAGTGCACTGCTGATATTAAAGCTCATTTGGAAGCCTCATCAATAAGTCCATTTAATCTTAGCCTGCTTTGACCGCTCTTTGTTTCTCCCACAGACCTTTTAAAACTTCCGTTTTTCATTCAGGCTATTTTCCTATACTTTCCTCTTTCTCATTCTGGAACAACCTTTAAACAGTCTCTAAAAAATTACTTTAGTGCAAAAGTGTTATTTTTCTTCTAACAAAAACACATCTTATATTCCTTGCAGGCAAAGTTGTTTTCATCCACTCTTATTATTTCTAGTAGTTTAATCTGCATGTATTGATTGTAATTTTTAACCACTGGTAATCTTTATTATACAGTGAAAACCAGGCAGCAGACAGTCATGACTTGTCTGTCATATCATCATTTTGTAGTAGATCAGCAAATTTTATGAATATATATACCATCTCACAATTACTATAGGTGTGTTCATTCCTTAAAGCAAAATTTTTAATTTTCAGTGTGGGAAAAGAACATGTTTAATAGATTTCAATATCTTTAGTTTTAAAAAAAATAAGTCAAAAGTATATAAACTTTAAAAAATTATTGATTTTTAGAGGGAGAGAGGAAGGGGGGTGAGAGGGAGAGAGACATCAGTTTGCTGTTCCACTTATTTATGCATCACTGGTTGCTTCTGTGTGTGCCCTGACTGGGGTTCAAACGCACAGCCTTGGTGTGCTGAGATGATGCTCTAATAGAGTGCCCGGCCAGGGAAAAGTCTATAAACTTGAACTTACGTTCATAGTAAATGTTAGACTAGTTTCTTGTTAGAAATGATGTACACATTTAGTGAATATCTAACTCTTAACTTGCCTCAACTCTGAGTATTAAAGTCACCAAAAAGATTTTGGAAACTTTTTATGCAGATGTAATAGAATATAATTATTTTTCAAATAAAGTTTTTCAGAACAATGACTTAATTTGATTAAATTTAAATGTATACATTTTATAATCTTAATCATCTAGCAGATACACTATTCACTCATTTACTAGTCAGCAAGTCAGGTAGAATCAAGATCTATGCCAGTCACATTTAATGCTGACAACCCTGAAGAGACACTTGCTTTTATTAAATTAATATCAAACTGGTCATAGTTACCAAAAGCATGTGAACTTGAAAAAACATTGGGCTAATGTCTAATATTTTTGAGAATTTTAGGAATATTTGATTTATATAAGTGCTTATTATTTTCTGTAAACCAATTAGAATAGGTCTCTTTTAAAGGATTTTATAAATTAACTTGGTATACCATCTGGAGGTAGGAAAATATCATGTATACATAATTACAAAAACACAGAGACAGATGCAAATAGAGGTCTTATGGTTTCCATTCTAAAATTTTAGCCGTAAGTTAGGCATAAACACAGTAACACAAAACTCCCTCGTGTATATGAGGGTCAGTTCTCATCTTTGCTCTTCTTTATGTCTTCGCGCAAACTGTGTTTCTGGCAGACGGAACAAGTTCAGGTTATCTGCTCAACATGAAGGCTAAAACTTTTCTTTAACCAATATTTGTAGAGGAGGTTTTAAGATTTTCATTTGCCTTGATATGTTATCTTCTGGGGGCTGTGGACTAAAATTTGAGAAAGGGGCTAGGAGGCATGACACAGCTGTCTAGGTATCTCCAAAGCACATCTGAGTGACTGAAATATTCAGCCTGTTTCCAACTAGTCTCTTTGGTTTGGGTGGCTGTTTTGAGGGGGTGTCTCTGAATCTCTTGATGGAGCGGGGAGGCTAAAACAAGTGACCACAGGGAGTGTAAGTGCTGAGTGGTAAAAGAATGGTATTCTAGGAGCCACTTTGAGATCTTAAGTTTTCTCAAAGAAGCCATTTAAGTGCCAAGTAATCCGTAGTAAGTCATGTCAATAAGAAGGGAGACAGTGAGTGCTGGAGTGGGCAAACAGTAGTCAGCAGGACTACGAAGGGAGTGGAAGGTGTCAACTGGAACCTGTTCAGAGGAGACAGTTCTGGGCGGTGACAATTATATCTCATAGGAGAAGAGAAAAGGGTTACAACTGCAAGCTTCATTTGAACAGATGGTAGAGAAAGTTGCACCTGTATCAATTAAAAAACCATGCTGTTCCTGATCCTCGATTTGTTTTTAATGGTAGGTTCTGGGTGTGCCTAAGAATTGGCTGACTCTGCCAATCACCTTCAATCATGAACCCACTAAGCTATGATACCGCATGGGTGATTCTGGTATGGTACTTTTCAGCGCTGCAAAGGCAACGAGAGAGGGAAGGATGTGAATTTTGATAGTCATAGGAGTGCTTGTGACAGCAAGGACGCTCATGTCCCCAACATGACAGTTGACTGTGTCTAGATACAGACTCAACAATTTGGACCCTTTAGCAGGGAAAGGTCAGGAAGAACAGTCTCTCTGGCTTTAAAAGCCAAGCTTTCAGGACACAACATAACAATGTTAGACGGTATAATATAAAACAGTTATTACCTATATTTAATTTAAAAACATATTTTTTTCTTTCCCATGATAAAGTTGGCTATTTTTACTCTTTCTCTTTTCTTTTCCAATAATACTTCTTTGAACTGCTTACAGGTTTTAAGGCAGACCTCTTTTCTTTTATGTAGCAGTAAAACTGAATAATCAAATTTCACTGACTTGCCGCTCTGCTCTTATCCAGTCCACATCATACTGATTTCTGGGGCCAGGCCAACATGATGGCATCAAACCATATGTCCTCTCTACCAAAGCATGTGACCATAGCATAGTTATTAGGATTTTACTTACTAGCAACAGAAGGTGTTTAGACTTGTAGGAATTAGTTTCCAGCTTTCCAAAATGTTCATTCACTTTGTATCTACAGGCTCATTCTGGTGGACCAGCTAGCTCTTTGTTAATAAGGTCCTTTGCGTCTACAGGTTCAACATGCAGGCTATCCATATATAAAATGTCCATCATGTTGAAATACTCTGAAGCATATTGGGTGGCACCATAAAATCTTTTGGGGAAAATGGTTTTAAAAGACAGAATTACAATAATCTGAAGTTGTGAAATCAAAGCTGGATTCCAAATAGGTTAGAGTTTTACTAAACAAATTGGGAAAGTTTGATTTAACTTGAGTGCTCATTGGTGGTAACATTTCTTTGAGTTCTAAAGTAGTTTTACTACTCCCAAATGAGTCTTTTTTTTTCTATATGACTATTAGTGCATCCTCCATATAACATCAAACAGCTCGGGCACAGTTAATTCATCCTTTTCTAAGACCCTTGTGGCCTCTTCACAGATCATTAAGCTGTTTTCGAGAAATGGCATATAAATCTCTTTTACTAAATGTCCTTCTCCATTCTCATCTTTTCTCCGTTCTCATCTCCAATGCATTTCCGAACAGAGAAGGACATGCTTCTTGTCCCACATCTAGAAAATAGGGTTGTATAGCAGGCTCACCTTTGAACTTGTTTTCTGTGGCTGGCGGCAGTGAGAACCATGCTATAGGAAGGAAGACCCCTCCCTCTCCTTTTATAACTTCAAAAATCTGATTTAGTGCTTCTGTATGTTTTGAAGAACATGAGAAGTGGTGAAAAAAAACCTCTTTCACTATGAAAGCCTCAATATCACAGGTAAGCAAATCACATCTCTTTTTCCCCCCACAGTTTCTGCACAAGGTGTGGAGGACATTCAACAGGTAAGGTCTTTTCATTTCTGTTGGTAGAAGATTTACAGACTGAATGGAATTTGCCAACATTTACATTTGTGTGATTTGCCAAGTACAGGGTCCGGGACAAATAACGCCCCTACTTTGATTACAAAATCATTAACAGGTAATTCTGTAACGTAGCAATATCACACTCAAGAATACCATATGACATTGTAGGTGAAATGATCAAATTAAAACTATAAATTATTACACCCCCAAATTATTACCCTACCAACCGCACTCCAGCAGGTGTTACTTCTGCTGGACCCTGTATACAGATACTTGAGCAAAGTCTAGTTTTATTTGGACAAGATTGTTGATAGAAATGATTTGAAATTTCATGTTTAAAATCGAAGTACCTAAGAGCTAGGGGAAGAATTTTTTAGTTACTGCAGTTCAATGCTTCCTTCGATTCACAGTAGAAAGCACGTCACTGGTAGGATCTTACAGAACGGGGGGCTGCAGTATGAAGAACCAACCTAAAGTGTATCAAAGTTTTCCCTCTAGTTCACCTACAGGGCATTTAAAAGTTACATCTTCTTAATCAGACTGTGTAATTTTGCTACAACACTCAATTTCATAGCACAATTGAAGGAAGAATACAATAATGTGTGTGTTTCTATGGCATACTACAATAATTCAGCAGCCACACTTTTGTTTGAGCACTGGTGTCTTTCTGGGAAACAAAACCCTTTTGATGGACTTTTGCCTGTGTCATCCCAGTCCCTAGGATTCCGTCTCCGTGCGTTTCACACCCACATCTCCACCATCCCCGAGTCCCTTTGGCCATACTGTGCAGTACTCTGTTTGGGTTATTGACTTCCCTAATCTAATTGTACGTCTTTCCGTTTTTCACTGAAATTACACAGCTGTTTAGCCATCTTGTTCAGTGGTGCCTGGGTCATGGGGGTGTGGGTATTGCAATTGTTCTCATTGTGATTGTATGAATTCCCAGAACACGACCACAATATTCACAATGTGAAAAATGAAACCAGCACTATCTCAATACAAAGCACAACACACACTCCTCAGGCAAAGTCAAAGGTTTAGTGTACTCACAATGCACACTTAAATCACATCACTGCAAGTGATAAAACAATGAGGGACCCGATATTGTGAGCATAAATCACGGTTATTAACACCAGCAGTCAGGAGAGAGGACAGTGGCAGTATCTGGAAGGTGAATAATCTATGCCATAGCCATTTGACACTAAAGAAAGTATTGCATTCAGCACTGATTTCTTGGGCTGCTCTATGGGTTTTTTACTTTCCACCCAATCTCCCACATACTTAGGGTGGAAAACCAGGACTTTTCACACTGGAGCGAAGTGAGGCAGGTGGATGCCTTGGAAAGGTCCACTGTCTCTGCTGTGCAGGGGAGGGAGCAGGGGTAGCAGTACGACTGCTCTGCAGGCAGACTGTCACTAGGCCCTGGCTTGCAGTTCCATTTCTCACTAATTCCCTTTGAGGTGACTCAGCCCTTGAGATGTCCAGATAGAATGACAGGTTGATTCCTCTGAGGTATCATCTGGGCCAGAGGTTCTCAGATGTGTTGGTCTCTAGACTCTTTATGTTCTCAGAAGTTAGTGAGGACTCCAATGAACTCTTAATCATCTGGGCGATAGCTATCAATATTTACCGCATCAGAAATGAAAACTGAGAAATTTGAAAATCAATGATTTATTCATATATTTTAAAAGAACAAAAATAAACTCATTGCATGTTAATTGAAAAAGCATGGTTTTTTTTTTTTTTTTCACAAAAAAACCCTAAATTTTTCAAATCAAAACAAACAATTTAGTGAGGAGAGTAACATTGTTTTACATTTCTGCAAATCTCTTTAATGTCTGGGTTAATAAAAGGCACCCGGCTTTTCATATCTACTTCTCTTCTTTTTCATTTTCCAAATACTTAATTCTTTGGCTGACATATGGGTTCCTCTTGGGAACCGTTTTGACTCTTTCTTTAGTTAGTCAGACGGGCCACTTTTGACGAGGGAAGGGACATTTCTCCCATTCGGCAGCTGAGTGTCTGTTCTTTCTGCACGTCTCCTCTATCATTGTTCACATCTGCCTCTGCATTCAGTCTGCTGTGTTAGTCGAAGAAGTTTTGGTTGGAGGGTATAGAGAAATTGGACTTCACACGGATATGTAGCTGGAAAAGGGAGAAGCATTTTAATAGCCTTTCTGGATAATTGTGTATATTCTTTTATTTTATGCCAAAACTTGAAGGTCAAAATGAATAAAATTAGTAATTTTATTGTTTTAACACACAGCAGCTGTTACAATAGTCTTAGGTGAAATCGATTTTTTTCTTGCGAACACATGGGAGTCAATGCAAAGACTGTTAGTAGACTTGGTTGCTGTGACCAGACCACAGTTAGGCCTCTGCAGTTTTTGCTCATTGTTACCTCTGTCCTGTCAGGGCAAAGGCCAACGAAGAGGAGAAAGGCCAGAGACATCTCAGTACTGTGCTATGGACCCCCTGGAAGGACTGATGGGATCACAGCATTCTGCAGCCATCACTTTGAGAACTGCTCACTTGGGCCCTGTCTTTCTTGGCCTAGGTGACCCCTCAACAGACTCCTATCCACTTGCAGAGATACTTTGAATTCTCTTTTTGATACAGGTTTTTTCATGTCGTATTTCCAATCCTTTGTACGGTAGAGTCCCACTGCATTTAGAGGAAGCAATAATGTGTCTGCCTTACATCTCTTTTTAACATGTGCCCTAAGAGTCATAAAACTATCTGGGAAGAAGGTGACAGATACTGCTTTGCGAACATGCTCATTTCTTAAGCAGAATATTTTAGAAGTCCAACACCAGGATGTCATCTCTTATTACCTACACGGACACTATCCTCAGTCGGGTTGGTTCTCATTTGGAAGGTTAGGTGGGGCCTTCTTAGCATCCCCCGAGGCTGGCCAGCACATGAACCTGCGGTGGAGAGTCTGTCTTCCTCTTCCTTTGATCCTGCGCAGTGAAAGTTTGGCTCACCAGGTCCAGGTGTTCACACCTTACACATTTTAAAGAAGTTCTAGCCCTTGACTGTTCCTGAGAGATAACTTCTAAACCCTTGGAATGTCCTGCTGGGTGAAAGTGTCTGTTTATCTGTGGCCATAAGGCACACCAGACAGTTTACGCCCACAATGTGTTGAGGGCCTTAGGCCACACAGTCTTAGTTTGACCTCTGGGGCGGCTGGAGACTGAAAAACTGTGATCAGCGAGGTGGACACCCCTTGCCTCTGTGACAGACCCCACATTTAAAATCCTGGACACCAAGGCTCAGGTGTGAGCTCCCAGGTTGGCCGTGTCCTGTGGTGGTGTCACACATTGTTTGCTGGGAGAATTTCGCGTTGTCTGTATAACTCCATGGGGAGAGGACAAGGTGTGTACATGTGGCCTCTCTCTTCTGGACTCTGCCTATGTGCCTTTTACAGTTCTTACTTCAATCTTTATATTTTTGCATCGTAAACCATAACTGTGAGTATAATAGCTTTCCTGAGTTCCATGAGTCCTTTTAGAGAAACACTAAACCTGAGGTGGTCTTGGGGGTCCCCAACAGCAGATCACTTCCACTTACTCTGTTCTACACCAGATTGTCTTAAAGAGAGAAGTTAGACATGGATGCTGCCTACGCTCAAGGAGAGAGGCAGTTAATGCCCCCAAAGTACAATACGAGGTACACAGCAAGAAATATTATAAGAAAGATCTATAGGGTCATGTGGCTTAGAAAAGAAAGGGATTATGTTTAGCTGGAGTATTTTCACATTAAGGTGGAGGGGCTAGAAATATATGAAAACTCAGGACAGGAAATTCAAGTTGTGTTTGGAAATGGGATCAATTGTTAGCCAAGTCCTGATTTGGAAAGCCCAGTGTCTGTAGTTCTTTGTCCCTGACCATTTCTTCCTCTTTGTTTTCTTTTTTCTTGAATTCTTTGCCATCTGGCTAGCACTATCAAAACACAAAGATAACTGATGTATTTTTTTACACGTTGACAAAACTTATTCACACCAATAAGTTCTGCCTTCTAGGTGTTTGCTCATAACAGCCTTCATCTGTAACTGGAGTCTGGGAGTGCTCTGTCTCTGGTTTGGGCAACATCTGGCAACAGCAAGATAATATTTTTAGAGAGATAGAGATAGACTTCTGCTGGCCACTGAACTCATTGCCAAGGCCACTTGGAAACCTAAGTCTGCTTTAGTTCATTTAGGGGTGGAGGTGAGTTAGAAGAAGCAGTAGGGTATCAGGCTATCATTTCCTTTCTTCTTTCTCCCCCAACCTACAGTTCTAACCATCTGAGCTTATTTCTTGAATCCAAGACTGCCATATGCACAGGATTCTCCCTATGCCAACTCCCTGCCCTTTCGTTTCTTCTCCCTTTACGTGATCATGACCTCCAGGAAGGCTGCCAGTGGCCTAGGACCCAAAGTTTCTGATGTCTGGGCTTGCAAGCTCCTGAGGGGTCTCCTGCCTGGGGGGAGTGAGCTGGAGGCAGCCACTTGAGGACAGTGTGTGCGTGTGTTTGGAAGTATTTGGGAGTTTATGTGAAAAAAATCTTCTGCATTAAGTACAGGCTCAAATAGAATACCACTAAGCTTCCAGTTTAGCTTCAAGAGTCTAAGAATACTTAATTAAATGAGAGCTGGGAAATACAGGGGAAAGGGTCAGCGTTGATGTCTGTTATACATAATGCAGAATAGCAAGAAAATAAAGCTCTGAAATCTGATATTCTGGGCAAGAATATTATTAATAGCAGTGATTTTTGAGCATGAGTGAACACTTCAGCTCATTTCCATGCAATATGGCAACACTTATGCATAGTAGTCAACATGTCACTTTCTTGATTGTGTTTTTATCAATAAACTCTACATGTTTGCTTACTTTTCATTAGTTTCTCTTTTGGATGTAGTGGATGTCAACTCCCAATGTAATGTAAGTGAACAGGAACATAGTCTGGGAGCACTCCATTGATGGATGAGCCATTTTGGTGCTCTTGTAGTGTTTGCATTCTAGATAGTTTGCAAATTCCACACAATCATTCACTCAGTGGCTGCCTGCTGTGTGCTGTTTCCCTCTGCAGAGAAGTCAAGGGCAAACAGGGACGGACTGTGCCCCTGGGGAGTTCTTTCAGATGGTGAGGAGGTAGCTACCTGGATCACCCTCCAGGCCAGCCACCCAGCACATGTATCAGTCTTAAAGCCAGCCACCAGCTCCTGTGCAGCCACTGGCAGGAACCACTGAGGACCTGCTGCTTCTCCCTCCTGACCTTGCTCTTGGAGGGTCCCTGTCCAGCCCCACTCCCTCCTGGCTTTATCTTCACTTGACCCTTTGTTCATTTCAGTTCCTGGCAGTAGTTGCCTCTCTCCTGTGTAATCTCCTTCCTGCCTCAGTAGCCCCGGGGCTGTACCAGGCCTCTGGCTACAGGCTCTCAACTCTTCCACTAGCAATGATGCTGCCTTGTTTGCCCAGCTGTTCTTCCTGCTTCTGTCCCCCAGACCTCCCAGAACTGAAGCTCTGACTTCATTCTACAGTAAAGGTGATGTGGACAGGCTCTGATGAAACCCTTGGCTGTAAATAACGTGGGGCCTTTCTCTAACTTGGGAGAATTTGAATCCTCTCCTTTCACCATCATCATTTTGGCCTTCTCTGTTGCTCTTCTGACACTACCTAAGCTTTCCATGACCCCTGTAGAACACCTGAGCATACTCAATTCTCATGCAGCATCTCAGGTAACTCAGGGACTGGAGGAAAGAGGCTACAAGCACATACATACCTATTCTAAGTTCCCAGTTTATTTAGTCAGAAATATTCCTTTTAAGGAAAGTGAGGTGGTTTACATAGAAGGGGTGGAGACAACATATCTTGGGGTGGCTGTTTCTTGGAGCTGAGGTTGTAATAAGACACACGGCTACTGGTGACACCTTCCCTGCAGTTAGGATCCTCCAGAATTGAGAAAGCAGGTGAATTCTTGTTAAGCTGCTGCCTTTTATATTTAGGGCTTATATTACCTTCCCAGAAGAATTTATATTAACAATCTGCACACTTTCATCTAAGCAGTGGTTCTTAGCCCTGGCTGCATATTAGAATTATCTAGGATTAGGAGGTAAAATCCCCCAAATGCCCAAGTTTCTGGCTATATAGAGCCAACAGATCTTTGACAAAGGAGCAAATGTAATTCAATTGAGGAAGGAGAGTCTTTTCAATAAATGGTTCTGGAACAACTAGATAGACACATGCAAAAAAATGAATCTAGATACAGACTGTATACCCTTCACAAAAATTAACTCAAAATGGGTCATTGTGCAAAATGTAAAGTGTGACACTATAAAACTTCTAGTTGATAACACAAGAGAAAACCCAGGTAATCTTAGGTTTGAGGATGACTTTTAGATACTACACTAAACATACAATACATGAAGGACAAAAGAATTGATCTTGGATTTCGTTAAAAGTAAAAACATCTGTTTTGCAAACGATACTGTTCAGAGTAAAACTGCAAGCCAGAGACTGGGAGAAACTATTTGCAAAACATACATGTGATAATGAGCTGGTAATCAAAATATACAAAGCACTTTTAAAAATCAACAGTAAGAAAACAACCTGATTAAAAAATGGACACAAGATCTGAAGACACATCTTGCCAAAGAAGATACACGTGTGGTTTTTGAAAATAAAGACGTGAAAAGATGGTCAGTGTCATGTACCATTGGGAGTTAGTTGCAAATGAAAACAGCAATGAGGTGTACTACAAACCTCTTACATTGGCCAAAACTCCGAACACTGACCACATGAGATGTTGGTGAGGGTGCAGAGCCACAGGAACTCTCATTCATTGCTGGTTGGAGTGCAAAATACTACAGCCACTTTGGAAGACAGGGTGGCATTCTCTTACAAACTGAAACAGACTCTTATCAAATGATCTAGCAGTCATACTTCTTGGTATTTACCCAAATGAATTGAAAACTTATGTCCTCGCAAAAACCTGCACATGAGTGTTTAATAGCAATTTTATTCATAGCTGCCAAAAATTGGAAGCATGATGTTCTTGCTTCCAATAAGAGATTTGGTGTAGACTACCAGTTTATAAAACAAGGGGCATTATTTGTGCCGGACCGTGTGTGTGTGTGTGTGTGTGTGCACGCGCGCTCGCACACGTGTGCTTGTGCATATATAAAGGAAGTTACCTGTGAGAGAAGTGAGTCTCTGAGGACAGGGGTTGAATGAAGACTTATTCTATTATCTTTGTGTACATTTTTAACTCTATGCCATACACAAGTAATGCCTATTTAAAAATAAGTAAGATGAGAAAAACAAAAGGAAAGAAAACAACCAAGATACCAGAGCTGTGTCCCAGATTAGTGGATCAGTATCTTTGGGGATGAGGTCCAGGCGTGACCATACAGACACTTTATTTCTTTCATATGGCCCTTTCTCCTTCTTTCCTTTTGATTCAAACTGGCCTTGTACAGCCCAGGAGCACCCTGACTCACCCATTGCCCTCTCCCTTGCATGTCTACTTCCTTAATGATGAAGCCCTCAGGACAATGAGGTTCAAATAATCTTAGGAACAAAGCCTCATGTCTGTTGACCACAGAGACACATTTTAGTCAAACTAAAATAACATGGAGGCCTCAGTTGTGTTTTAGCTCCAGACCCAGAAAAGCCAAATGACCCCGCTGACCACTCCTTGCAAAATCAGACGTAGTGACGCTATGGCCGACATCAGGACCAGATGCAATGATCAGCTGCCCCCACCCAGGCACCGACCAATTCATAGAGGCCACGGCCCTAACTCCACAGTAATGAATCATTTTTGCCTTATATAGCCCATCCCCCAGAAGCCACTGGGGAGTCAGAGCTTACAGCAGTAGCTCACCTGTGACTCTGGGTTTAACACCATTTCCTTAAAATAAATCTTTACTTTCTTGGTGGCAAACTCCTGTTCTTGCTTGACTGGGCTTTGATGTAACTAGACCAATGAACTCCTTTAGTCTGGTAACAAAGGCATTAGTCATTTCTAAGGCCCCTCCAGTTATCCCTGTGAGAACTGCAGTTTTAGAGGAAAGTTTGCCAACTTTGGGTCCCCTGGTTCTTGCACCAAACTTGGCATCGGCAGGGCCAAACTCTCATGGGTATAGGTAGACAAGGCAGGATCAGCACCCATGTGTCTCTGAAACTCAGCTTATGTGCAGTTTTTAGTAGTCTGGAAACCCGTTTCTTAAAAAGCACCCACTAGCACCACCCTCCCTGACTTATTTAAAGTTAGCAGGTTAGTTGCAGGAGCAATGCCAAATCCATCCTCTTGCAGCCAGCTCTATCACTTATAGAGACTTCTGAGTCACTGTGGCTGCAATTGCCCACCCTTCAGCTGTTTGTCAATTGCATCTTTATTTCCAGCTTTCTTTGCTCCCAAGGGGCTGGGGTCTGTGATCCTGAAATGCTGGCAATGGGAATAGCACAGCATGGCTGTTAATTACCCAGACTGCCTTGGGTTTGAATTCCAGCTGCTGCTCTCCAGCCGTCTTTGAGGAGCTGTGCTTCCTTGCTGGGGAAATGCTGGCAGCACCACAACTCTCTGAGGAGCACCGTTGCAATCAGCAAGAGTTCAAGGGCAGTGTGGGCCACAATCACATTGATCAAAATCTTAGATGATGTATGTGAAAGCTCACTAAAAATCATGTTTTTAATAAAAATGAACAAACTCGAGTCCTGTGGGCCAGGCACTGGGCCAGGTGCTGAGGGTACAAAGACAATAAAATCTTCATCCTGAAACCAGAAAAGCCAGCGTTCAGGCTGCCTGTCACCTACCAGACCCCGTAAGCAGAGACAGGATTGAATCTTTATGGGTGCTTTATTTGGATGGTCAGTGATCTGAGAAGACGGCGGGGTTGTACTCAAACAGACCATCTTAAATTCCATTTTAAATTGGCCCTTTTTAGAAGGAGAAGAAAAGCGTGGGGAAAGGATTTGGAATTCGGGAAAGAGATTAATCAGATAAAAGCTGCACTCCGGCAAGTTCCCTGACATCCTTTCATCCGCTGACTGGTGATTTTCTTTATCTGTATCCTGTGTCCTGTGTCCTGGGTGGTTTCCTTTATCTGCGTCCTGGGCAGTGGACTGTCTCGCTGGAACACAATGGCTCAGGTGACACCTTGATTCCTTAGGGTCTCTTCCGGAGCACAAAGGTCAATCCCTTGTGGTCTCCTGGAGTCAGGGTGGGCCTTGTCTGCAGTTCCTGAAACAATAGCTTTTTACATGCATTAACTACTAGGCTGATTAACTATTACCTTAAACTAAAAGTTTTTCCAACATTTGAGTCCCCCATCAATCCCTCTGCTTCCTTTTAGTCTATTCTCATGTGAAAAGCCAACAGGAAACCAAAGAAAAATTTGGAGAATTATGAACAAGACGTCTATTTACTTCTTTTCCAGTCTGTTCTCTTCCTCTCCTTATTTACCTTCCTCCTTCGCCCCCCCCCCTTCTTTTCCTCCTGTTTACACAAGTGTGTCCTTGTCAGTCTGTCACTCTCAATCTAGAACGTGACCAGAGGAATTGGTTTTCAAATCTCTTCTGTCTTTTGGGTGCATCCTGTTCCAACTGTTGTGTTTGAAGCTGCCCGTGCTCTTTAATTTGCAATCCTTGAGAGTGAGGGTTTACTAAACTTAAGAGGTGAAATAACGTGCAAGTCTATGTAAATAAAACACAAGCTGTGCCGAGGCACCATGGACCTTCGGGAGGCAGCAGTGAGCCCCACTGGGGAAATGTTGGCTGGGTCTCCACCGTGTGCCAGGCACTAACTGTGCTTGGTAATGTGGTGAATACGGGAATGAGGCCGTTGAGCCTCTGCCCTCAGGAACTGACAGTCTGGATGGGTTGCTGGCCACAAATAACCCTAATGTCTCACTGGCATCCTCACCTCCACCCAAATGAAAGTGCCGCCCTTTGGGAGCCTGCAACCCTCACTGCACTCTTGGGGATCCAGGCACAGAAAGGTAACTGCTGTTGTCTCTGGTCACTCAGGAAGTTAGTGGCTGTGCTGATGGTGGATTCCAGTGCTCTGACAGTATTGTTTTTCTTGGGTGAGAAAAGAACAGTTGAGAAAGTCTACATACTGTATAAGTCATCCTCACTTGAGGGCTAGTGGGGCTGGACTGGTCTGTATTGATTGAAATATCTGTAATAGGAAACATCTGAAGCCAAATTGCATTTTTGGATTTTCAGATACCCATGGGTTGGACTCAGTCATCAGAGGAGAGTAGGGAAATGCTGAGGCTGCCCTGCCCTAGAGAGCCTTACAAATACTTTAAGGACCAGGAAGCATTCTGTTTCCCCTTGGTTCCCTATTTAATAACAATAGCCAAGGTTAACCTCCTCCGGGAAAAGTTTGCACTGCTGACTTTGGACCCTAGGCAGTTTGGAACCAGGGGTCACCCTGCCAATGACATCTGAAATTCTTGTCTTGAACTGAAGCAGCTCCTTTTAATGGGAAAAAGGGAGTGGGCACCTTCTCTAGAGACAGACAGCTATCCTTGGGGATGTCCTAAGGGATTTCAGTTGATTGCAAGACATGTATTATTTTTGTTAGTAAGACTACTAAAGCATTGTTTTAGGGAAAATGCTAGGGGGAAGATGTTTTTCTAACATTTCTGCAGCCAAAAATCACTTTGGGTTACACTCAAGGCCAGTGTTGTTACTCTCTCTCCCCTGTCACTCCTCAGGTCAGCTCTAACACTCCAGCCCCTCTAGTGGGAGCTTGGGAATCGAAGCAAAGCCTTCTGGGGTCCTTCCTAGTCTCTATTCTGCAGCTTGCTGAGCTCCAAGCAGCAATTTACTGGAAAGTTTAACATTTGGAAGGAAGGTTGTATTTTTGAAAAATGTTTTTATGGCAGGACTGGAAAACATCAGCCATTCTGAAGGAAAATCATGGCTTTGGGGAAATAATACTTAGGGGATTAGAAACTTTTCTATCTTAACACCACCTCCGCCCACCCCAAACACACTCCCCTCTTCCACATTGGTCAGTCTCATGCTTTCTCCTGTGGACTGTCTCACCAAAGTCCACAGGGAGTTGGGAAAGATGCTCCCCAACCACCCCCAAAATAAAATTTTAAATTAAAGTAAGTTGAGATGCATGTGTCAGGGGCTTTGGGCTGAAATATCTTGTGACATGGAGTGAGGCTTTGCATGGTGGTATCTTATGCAAAGGGGTACCTTGGTACAGCAGAACTGATACTCTTGGTAGAGGAGGGACAACTGTGTCACACTGTTCCTTGAGTTGTCAACATGTCCTCATTTCACCAAGACACATGTAAAATGTTCTTCTTGTGCCCTAAACTATTATGATTCTCAAAAAGAAGTTTGGAGAAGTTCTAATGATTCATTCAAGACTTTTAAGAATGTTCTAAGGTAACTTTCAGAGTAGTCCAGGAGAAATGTTCCTGCTCTCAATAAGGAAGAACAGCGCATTATAATCGTGTTACTGGGAGCCAGATGTGACTTGGGGCATGGCAAGCTGAAAGTGGAAATAGCTAGCCCCCTATATTAAATCTCTATATTTGACCCACAAGGGAGAATAATAGTTGTTGGTCCAGCTGGGCTGGGAAGACAACTGGTCATTAACACTCCTTATAGAAATGGAGCTTGTTTGAGTCGAGAGCAGAGAGCAGAGAGCAGGTCGGTCAGCACTCTGAGTTGTTGGCTGAGCTGATGAAGGTTGAGAGGAGTAAAGGGGCTTTCCTGGGTCTTTGGGTGAAGGCCCAGGGTCAGAACTCAGCCTTTTGGACTGAGACCTGTCCATGTCACTATCCTGTGTCTCTGTATCACTGCCCTTCTCCTTTGTTCCAAGAATGAGACCGATATCCAAGCAGTGGTAACCCTTGTTTAGGGTTTGCCTGGGTCCTGGCACCCTCCCACTCCTGTTCCCTGAAGAGAATGTGGTGCTTGTGGGGAGGGAGGGGGTGCTCTGTGGTGCTTTGATGGCATTCACCTCAGCTTCTGGCTTTCCCTGCTCTCCTGAATCTCCTGGTTGCTCTTCTGCCTGTTCAGTTGTTGCTTTCTGATCTCACTCATAGGTTTTTGATTTTCTCCACATTCCTCATATATTCTATTTCCTTGGAGGGGCATCTCAGACCTCCATGTCCTCATCAACTACTTATACCCTGATGATACCCGAATTATCTGCAGTCAAAGCATCTTCCCTTGGCTTCCAAAGCCTATGGGGCATCCAAGTATATTCCGCAGCAGGTGGCTGACAAACTCACATCTCCCTCACTTCCCTTCTCATTTTATCAGCATTATAACGCTTACGGGAACAACTAACCTGGCACACAAGACTCTTCATGATCAGATGTAAGCCTCATTTTCTAACGTTGTTTCTTTACAGTCCCTGCCTCTCACTCTGTATCATGATGTCACCAAATATCCACTGTCCTCTTCCATCCCCCTGCACATATACCTGTCACAGCTTGTAGTTCTCAACTCTCTCTGTACCAACATGACGAGACATAGAATGCGCTAGTATCTATAACATTTTTTTATAGAACGAGTCTCATAGGAAAAGGGATATGTGTGCGTGTTCCTACAGAGTAGGATGTATCAGAATCTTGATGGAGAAGGATGTGAAGTTTGTAAAAGCCCCCAGAGTCATGTTGTTTGTCACCCTCTCTTTCACAAGAGGATTTTCTTCCTCATTGAAAATAGCTGCTTGAGGCAGATAAGACACCCCCACTCTTTTCCCATGTGAAACAGAGTCTTCATTGTCCCCGGTGGCTTTCTGCTTCCTTAGACAAAAAGCTCTCTCTCTCTGTTGCCCCTGAGACGGAGTTCAGTTTGGAGCCTGAAGGTTTCCCTGCTTCATTGATGAGGCACTAATAAAGCTCACCCTGTTCCTTGGACGGCAGACTTCTTGATGGCAGGACCCGCATATCACTTTTATGCACATATTAAATTGCAGCCCAGAGGCCAAATCTTCTACTCTTTGTGAACTTAATGGAAAGCTAGGGAGGCAGGTAGCAGCAACAGGTAAATGATGAACAAGAGCCATTGTGTGTCTGGAGTTATTAAATTTTCTTTGGGGAAGTCTCAGAAAAATGCTCCTGGGCCTTATCTTAGAGTAATAGATATTGAATCAAAATGGCCCTTAAAGGTGGTTAGAATCTCCTGCCCAGGGTAAAAATCCCATCTGCAGTGACCCTGATACGTGATTATATCCAGCTTTTTAAAAACAAAACCAAAACCAAAAAACACTCCCTGTGATAGGGAGCTCACTGGGGCTTGAGGCAGTCATTTATTATTAGAAAATAGTTTATGCTAGCACGTACCCACTTCATAGCTGGCTAACAACATAATTGGTTCTAGAATAAGCTTCTGCGTGGGACCCCAAATAAATTTTCTCCATATTCATTTCTTGTAGATATACATAGAAACTAGCTAATTCAATTTGAAAGACTCCAGGAGATGGAGGGTCTCTGAGTCTGGTGCCCGTATACCCTACGTTTGTTTCAAAAGCATCGGTCGCAACCATTCCGTTCCACTGGCGGGCTGACTGTCACAGCCACAGGCCCCAGTCGCTTCTGAGCATGAGGGTATCCGGGATGCTAGCTGTTCCAGTTTCAGTACCTACTGATGGGGAAGAGGACGCGTAATGACAAGAAGACAACAGAACTTCAATAACTTTTAGAAGAATCTCTTTTCGAAACCACAACAGCATTTATATTCATTAAACATTCATTTATGAGTATAGAACATTATTCATTTATCAAAGGTTGATCTCTGATATGTAGATGAATTCTTAGGTCTCTTGTGAAGACTCTGAGACCGGCCCAGGTGTCTGAGTTCTGCATGTTGGAAAATAATTACTGTGTTTGACTTTTTGATTTGGACATTGGGTCACTTGACACTGGGGGTACTTCTTTGTGGTGGATGACTGATCTTTTCTTCTACATTTTCTTTGTCTTACCTCTAATAATGTTTCTGAGAGTCACCTTTCTCTGCTATTGACCACTCTTTATTTAGGGCGCCTGCCCATGTACCCTGGTGCTGAGTAAGGAGTCAGTTTAAACAGAGTCAACCATGGTTACAGCAAAGAGCCTTAAGGCTTTCTTGGACTCAGAAGGTGCCATGGGAGGCAGGCTGACTTGGTCGTCACAGCACAGGCTCAGGACACAGAAGCATGGCTATTCCCGAGTGCTACCATTCCTTGTGTGACCTTGGGCAATTTACTACATTGTACCTCTCCAAGCTTTGTTTTTCTCATCTGTGAAATGGGGACAATGATAACATCTATCTCATGGGGTGATGTGGGGATTGCCCAGAAGTTCCCCATTTCCTTGCCTGTCCATCAGCCAGTCCTGCAAACAGGTCTCCATCCTCTCTGGAAGGTGCACTGTGGGTTTCAGAGTCGCGGTCCTCTCGCAGCAGCTCTCCTTCAGGATCTGGGGTGCACTGTTCTCAGTCTCCATGTGGTGGTTCAGCAGACCATGCGCCGTGTTACACTGTCCCAGAGGCTGGAGCCCGGGAGGCACATGTTCCAGCGTGGGACTCTGCCTCCAGGAGTGGGCTCCCATCAATGTGGGGTCTAAGTCCCTGGTGGGCCCTGCATTTCCTGGTCCCACGAGTACTCCCATCTGTGCGGGGAGCAGGGCCAGAAGCCCAGAATGTCCAAATGCCAAAAGCCCAGAAGGGGGAGAGCTTGCACCAAGTTCTAACGTGCCACACCAAGAACCCTCAAACCAAGAGAGTGACTTCTCTGTTCGTCCTTCGGGAAAGCAGAATTCTGCAGCTCAGCACTGCAGGTCACACAGTTCAGCTCCAAGCATCTCTCACGAGTCTGGTGGCCAGGCAGATCCCCGTAGTTCTGTCAGCCCTGACACTGTCTTCAGGCAGACTCCAGACCTCCAGGCAGACAGACCTCGTGGTTCCTCTGTTACTTGGCCCACCCTAATTTAAATGCTTGGCTCAGAACTTCCTGTGTGATCTCACACCCAGCTCTTCTATGCCACATTAGTGTCTGCCATTTTTGTCAGCTCCCTGGTGACTTTGACCCTCTTTCAGCTGCCATCTTAGGGCAAGAGTTCCCAGTGATGCACGGGCATCTGGGGAGGGCATCCACCCCTGTGGCTCACGTGGGCATTATATGAGCTTCCCTGCCCCCCCCCCCCAACTATGTCATGAGTCACTCTGCTGAGTGCATGTTCTCACAGTCACGTCACAATTTTGCAGCTTCCGCAGATCTTCCCTTTGGGAAGGCACGGCTGTTAACCTGCCTTTGCTACTCAATGTATCTTAAACGCTGTACTTTCTACTCTGTAGGCATTCTCCACCCCATCTCTCTTGCCTCTCTGAAGGATTTGGGGGGTGCTCCCCCACCCTCAGGGGACCCCTGCTCTCCACCCTGTTACATGAGAACAGTGCCCACAAATTCTAAGTGCTCTTTCGTTATTTTTCTTTTCCTTTTCTTTCTTCTTCCCCATCTTCTCCATCATCATCATTATTATCATCATCACCCATGCTCAGAGTGACACCGGGCCCCATCCATGTCTGTCCCCTGGCGTAGGAGGATAATTGCAGTGACCAGAGCCCCATGACTTGAAAAGAGGGCTCCCTCGAAGTGACAACGACTGGAGAAGTGAGTGGTTTGGATTAGAGCTAACAAATGAAACCCGAAGCTCAAAGGTTAGATCTGCATTGTAAAGCGCTGTCCCTGCACCGCTGCGGCCAGAGGTCTGCAGACTTCTTGCAAAAGGACAGATGGCAAACATTTTCCGTTTTGCAGGCTGTTCCGCTGCTGTGGCTACACAGATCTGCCAGAGTCAAAGTGGCCACAGCCAGTTTGTTCCTGGGTGGGCGTGGCGGTGTCCTTTACTTAGGAGCACCGGAATTGGAATTGCTCATAATTTTTACAAGTGATAAAATATTTTTTAACCATTCAAAATCTTTTAATTATGAAAACTGTAAGTCAGTCTTAACTCATGGGATGTATAAATATGGTCACCTGACTGTATTTGGCCTGCAGGCCAATTTGCCAGCTGAGTCACTTTAGCTCTCTTCCATCCAAACTTCTGCTGACATTCTTTTCTTTCTCAAGGTATTTTTGATGCTTTCCTGGTGGGAACTGCTGGGGAAGGCAGGGCTGTTCTCTGGGATTGGCCCAGGTTTCCATACTCCTTTGGGGAAGGCCCTTGGCTCAGCTTCAAGGGCAGGGTGGGTCAGGGCACAACCAAGTGGCAGGTCAGGAGGATGGAAGGTCCCCTCAGACTCAGTCTGGAGGAATGTGACACATTGAGTGCAAATCAGGGAAGATGCCAAATTTGACAATTGTGCCACAGCGGATCTGAAACATCCTCCTTTGCCTTTCTCTAGAGATTCCTTCCAGGAATTCTTTCCCAGCATCATTTCTTCTTATAAAAGGGGAGGCTTTTAAAGGGATGGTGGGAGGAGAGGAAAGGCAATATCAATCAGATCTTTGTATCCGGTTAGGCAGTTTCACCAGGACTTTGCAAGAGACATGATGTTCAGTCTTTCATATCTGCCTCTTTCGTATTCCACCGAGGTGGTTTTCCTGGCTTGAAAATTGGAGCAGGTGCATTGAGAGCTGAGGTCTCCTAGGTGCCGGGGCTGCCAAGGTGTGTGTGAGATGTCTGAGGGCAGCCAGGAGTCGCCTGCAGGATTGGAAAGGAAGCCAGATTCTTCATATGGAACCTGGCTTTTCTTTGGGGGAGGAAATTGCTCCGGCTTTATCAGCAAGCTGCTGTTGTTCAGTTCAGCCAACTCCAGGCAGGTGTGGGCTCAAATAAAGTTTTTCTGCCCTTTTTTAAAAAAAGAAAAACATAATGCACTCACAGCCTGTGACACATCAAGGGTCAGCTTTAGCTTTGACATTCAGCTAAGGTCTGTTATTTGGCTTTGACCGGAGCCTTTGGAAACTCAAGAAGCACCACTGACGTCACTGTCAATTCTGCCATTTCTGGGTTTGTGAAATCAGTGGTTATGTGATCACAGTAATTAACACCATATTTAACACATATTCACATGGCATAGGATTTGAATTTATTACTAATAAATACTCACTTTCATAGAAAGGTAAGCATTCTAGAGTTAACTTGGAGAAAAGATGTCTTTATATAATTTATATGTTGAAATTCTGTTTGATCAGTAAATGCTATAATAGTATTTGTGAAAACTGTTAGTTTGATATAAAAAATTATCAAGTACTTTCAAACTCTTAAATAAGCAGGGAAAACGACTGACTCTTATTCAAGTTTAAGAGACAGGGTGTGAGTAGCGTAACTTCAGGACAGATACTTATGTGGTGTTTGAGGCAGCAAATGTTTGTAAATATTTAGGTAATCATATAAGGCAGGACAATATATTTTAACATTTTTATTTATAATAAGATATTTTATGATATTCTAATTTTTATATAATTGGTATTCTAGCATTCAAAATCTTAAAATCTTGGAAGACTATTTAATTTTTGTTATTTAATTTCATTTAGGCCCTAAATTCTTTTATGACAAAGTGCTGTCTGGACTTTTTTCATATTTTGTGAAGAAGAATTTAAAGCAGATTGTGATTTTACAAACACAGAACTTCATGAGTAGAAAAAAATCTCCAAAATCATATACTGTGACTCCCACGATAGAGCATCTTTGATTGAAACATAATAAAAAGAGTAAAAAGGAGGGAAAAAATAAAGTGTGAGAGAAAAAAAGAAATACTCCGAAATATCTTGCTTCTTCCTCCACCAACCTTCTTGAAAGTGAAGGTCTAGTTAGCAAACTATTGTCCCTGCACTTTTGAGGTTTACTACTAAAAGGTCTAATACAAGAACATAGTAATTTATTCTTAAAATAATATTCCAGACTGATCTTATATCTCAGAAGTTCATTCTATGAGGTTACTATTTTGACTTCTGTCAGATGTTGATTTTAACAGTTAGTCATTTGATATTTGACCAAAATCCTTTTGGCTTCCTCTCGGGCATTGAGTACTGTCTTCTGTATCACAGATACTGGAAATCGGGGAACCCCACCTCTAACATCTTTCCTGGATGCTTTCCAGGCACATAGTGCCAGTAGGAGGCACTGTCAGGAGGTGAGGATGTGAAAGGGTGAGAGAAGCCTTTGTCAGATTCTGCTTGTAGGTCACAGCCTCTCAGCAACCACAGCAACAGCCCTACCTCCTCAGGTGTGCTGGACTCAAGGACTCCTGACCTGGCAGCAGCAATGGACCAGCTGTGAGCTGATGCACTGGTCGTGACAGTGACAGCAGAGATGACTGCAGGCTCTAGCAGCATTGGTGGGAACATGCCCCCATAGGGAGGATTGGCAAGGGGCTGGTTTTTGTGTTCAGAGAGGAAAGAGTGGAAAATAAGGTTGCATAAACAGGATGAGGGTGGACGTGGAGAAGGTAACAACCAGGAGAAGAGCTGTGCTTCCTGCATCTGAGGGAGGTAGGGGGTAGCTTTAGAGCTAGTTTTCTGTAGTTAGATCCAGAACTTAGATATTTGGAGATCAAAATGATATATTTATTTTTCTCCTATGCGACCCGTTCTTTCACCTTCAAAGTCCTTACTCATAAATAGAGACAAGAAAACTGGAGAAGACCAGGGATAGTGCTAGAAAGGGCAGGCGTGTCTCTTGTGATTTCCTGCTACAACCTTACAGCACAAATATGAATACCTCCATTAATGAGAACTCCTCACATTTTTATAGGGTTTTGTGAAAACTTTTAGGTGCATTATTTAATTTATCCTTTTGCAATAAAACAGGTAAGCTTCATTACGATCCCGATTTTATGAAAATGAGGAAATAGATATTCAGATAACTATATGACTTGCTCAGGGATACACGATGGGGAAAGAGCTGCAATTTAGCCCTGGCACATCTGACTTTCTTTTTTTCTAAAGTAGTGTTTCTTTACCTTTTAAAAAAAGAGTCTCATCTCCTATTTTAAGAAACTTAAACATTACCTTCTCTTCTTTAATGTTTTCTATAGATTACTTTTCATGCTGAGCCTGTTGTGCCATTAAAATTTCATAGATTTATAAATATACACGTTGAAACTATAAATATAGGACGGACACTCCCTTCCCCCTTTCCTCTACATTCTCTGGTTCAGAATACTGCTTTTACATTACACTGCTTCTCTATGGTCTGTATGATGACAAAAAAATCCTTTCACATTAGAAGTTCCATTTTTTAGTTATTAATTTTATTTATTTATTTATCGGTTAGCTAGGATACATCTTCAAGTTAATTTGCAATAAACATGTAAGGAATTATATATATGTAAATATATATTTATGTTCAGATTTTTGTATACCTAAAATATATATAAAATTAAGATTTTTGCATATATAAAAGGTCGTTTACACAAAGTGGCTGTTCAGAAATTCTTGGACACAGGCTTTTCCCTCAGAAGTCTACATATGTAGCTACACTATCTTCTGGCATTTATTTTTATAGAAAAACCAGAGGGGAGGTGGGAGGGGGGAAAACCAGAGGGGATAGTGGAGGGAAAAGGGGGTAGGGTTTTCAGGAATAACTATACAAGACACATGGACAAAGCCAAGGGGGTTGAGGTCAGGGGTGGGAGGTGGGGATGGAGGGTAGGGAGAGTTGGGGAGGAAAATGGAGACAACCATAGTTGAACAACAATAAAAAAAAGGAAAACATGAAATCAACTGGTTTTTGTTCAATTTATGCAACTTTAAAAAAAATTATGCTTTCTTTTATTCTGGATTGAAAGATTTTAAGACCTCTTCTTTAATTTTTGCATAAAAATTACAAATATTTGTTTGCATTTAAGGTCTATTTTTTCACTAATCTTTGTAGTTGGGATCTTTTATCTGCATAGTCTTTGTCCTAGTCTGGGCTTTCTAGAAAACGAAGCCTGAGACAAAGCTTATGAGCTAAGGCTTCCTGGGAAGGTATACTCCCATCCCAGGAGGGCAAGATTGAGTGTGAGGCAGGGGGTTAGAAAGAGCAAATTGAAGTTGATGAGCTACTAAGCTGGCCGGAGCTTCGTAAAATAACAGCTGTTTCCTTGGTCAGAAGTGCATCTTCCGTGGAAACATGGCACCTTGGAACCATCACTGGGGGACAGAAAGAGAAGAATTTATCTGTCCCTCCATATAATTTCTTGTTCTTCATTGCTCAAAAGTTCTCTCATGGGGTGTTAACTTCCCCTTATTTCCAGATTCTGACACTTTGACTCTCAGCAGTCACTGGGGAAGCCACATCTTATGTCCTGAAGCAAGATGCTTCAGTCTCAACCATGTTCAGAAGTACAGGAAGGATCTAGAACTTCTGAGGTCTGGTGGGGCCTGGCCTGGCTGCTGTGACTTCAGTTACAGTGGGCATGATGGAGGCCTTGCCTGTGTTGGGTGTTGCTCACCAAGAGGGCCCCGAGGCAGTGCTGCTGATGAGATGAGCGATCAGAGGCCCAGGCTCTCCACTGAGTGAGTGGCCAAGGCCCTGAGGGGCCAGTGGCATCAGACAAATCAGGGAGGAAATCAGGGAGGGGTGTAAACTCAGTCCAGCTCAGTCATAGCCACATACGCTTCTCCGTTTGGACAGTTCCTTCTATATTCTCAATCTTAGTTCTAATTAGATTTTTTCCTTCATCCTCTTTATTTAAGTTTCGGAGAAATTCTGCACATTTGTTTTACCACTATTTCAGTTTCTGTCACTTTTGTGCTCTTTACCTCCTGCAAGAAAATTTTAATTCTGATATTGCCTTTTCAGTTTCCTTGAAATCTTTATCTAGATAATCCTGCCATCTTTTTATGTCAGCCTATTCTTTCCTTACTGTTAATAAGAATTAGTTTTCTAAAGGTTTTCATGCAGTTGTAGTAGTGCATAATTTTTTCCTTTTTTTAATTTTCAATTTTGTTTTCCTCATTCTCAACCTTTTTCTTCCCATTAACCTCGTGCTGGCTTTTTTTTAGCCTTCCCCACTCTAAAAAGAGTTAATCTAAACTGATAAGCTCTGTGGATTGCCTTTGGCTGCACTTCCTGTCCCCTCTAGGCACTGGGCACACTGTCTTTTGATCAACAAAACTCACAGTGTTTGCAGGTTTTCCTTCAGTGTTACTCACCTGGATTGTCAGGGAATTCCTTCTGTTCCCATGGCCCAGAGCACATGCTCCCTGTCTTTCTCTTCACTTGATGAGCTGTATCTCCAAGGGTATTCTACTCTCAAGGTCCCCTTTCCTATGGACACATTTTCTGGATGTTATAGCCTTTGATGGGTATAGAAAGGGTAGTAACGGATGCATCAGAAAAGGCTGGCACAATAAATAGATAGCCTACCTGGCGTTCTTGAGTCTCTGAGGCAGGGCAGAGATGAGGAACCCAACCACCTTTCAGGAGGATAGGATCACTCTGTTACTGTCAGCAGAGCACCGGCAGGGAATTTTTCTGTATCTGCTTTAAAATTAATGGGAGTTCTTCCCAGATTCTGGAAATAAATCAGCCTTCAGTTCCAGCTTTCAGTGTTGTTTTAGGTTATCCTCTTTTCCTGTGTCTTCATGGGAATTTTGGAGGACAGTTTGAGAGGCCATGTCAGAGGCTGCTGCCCTCAGGTATTTCATGGTGGGCTTCTTTTGGGTCTGCCACTGTCCTCCCATTGACACCCATACTTGTGCTTCTCCTCCTTAGATCAGATGTCTCCTCATTGTTGGTAAACCATTACTCATGGTTCCCACCTCAGTACACTCCTGTTTCTTGTGTTGTCCCCAATTCTGACCATCCTACAAGTTTCTATTTTTTTTTTTTTTTTTTTTTTTGAGGCTCCTCTTGCCACCCCAGGCTCAGTATCTCTTCCTGGAATTCCCAGGCTCCTCACCATCTGTGCTATGCAACTTATCAAAAAATTGTGAAGGGTCGTAGCCTGGTGCATGAGTCAGATCTCTCCACTAGCCCATCAGCTTCATCAGGGAAGGAGTCCTGTCAAATTCATTCTTTTCTTTTCCCTACAGTACTAGACACATTGTAAACAGTGCCCTTTTGTGACAGTCACCTATGTGAGTTACATTTCAGAACCACAACTAGAAGCCATCATAACATCAATATTTACTCCCAAAACATTAAACATTTCTATAACAATGGGATCTTTTTTAGGGATGGGTGGGCACACATGTTTGAAGGACAAGTTCAACTGCCTACGTATGGGTTGACCCATATGAACTCTTTTTCTGAAATCTATATGGTGTACTAATGTGCAGATGAGGGTCATGGTTAATTTAAGAGCATGGATTCTGGTGTTAGGTGGCCTGGGGTGGAATTCTGTTTCTGACGTTGGCTAGCTGTGTGACCTTTCTGTGTCTCAGTTTCCTCTTCTGTAAAAAAGGCAAATGCAGTATCTTCTCCACAGTGTATCTGTGAGGATTAAATAATATCATTTAATTACTAGACTGGCACATGGTACATACTATGCAAGTTTTCTTTCTTTCTTTCTTTCTTTCTTTCTTTCTTTCTTTCTTTCTTTCTTTCTTTCTTTTTTTTCTGTCTAAACATTGCTAGTCTCATATTTGAATGTTTTTGTCCCTAAAGTCAAGGGTCACTGAAAAAGCATCTTATAGAAGCCTCTCCCTCCCGTCCTTCCTCACCAACTTCTTAACCATCTTTACCTGAGA
Organism: Macrotus californicus; assembly: GCA_007922815.1. Lineage (NCBI taxonomy): Eukaryota > Metazoa > Chordata > Mammalia > Chiroptera > Phyllostomidae > Macrotus > Macrotus californicus. The sequence continues at coordinate 15,129 of VMDR010006846.1, read as the reverse complement.
TTTACCTTTCCATGGACTGTCCCACCTGCCAATAGGAAACTTGCTCACATTCCATTCACTGAGTCCCTTTTATCTTCTTTTTAGAGATAATCTGAAAAGGGATCAGGAATAAAACATTAGCGGTGAGGTTAGTGGAGACTTCCAGGTAACATTTTTATTAATTTTTTGGCAAGCATTCCCTATAAGCCTGTTAGGTTAGGCCCAGAATGCACCCCCTGCCCCCCCAGATTCCCATTCTGCTGTGCTCCTGCTGTGTGTTTGGGCGGGAGTCAGAGACAGCCCTCTCCTCCACCTGGAAGCACCATGGTAATGAGCAAGTTTCTCTCTACTATAGGGTGTTACTCCTGGAGATACTGGAGACAATTTGGGGAGGTGGACAGACATGACATTAAATTGGTAACATAATGAGAAAGCTGTTCATTGTTTAATTCCTTGCCTGTCCTTCCAATTACCTCAAGGGGAAAGCCTTATTTTGACACCTATGACATCTGTCTGATACTGGCTAATTTTTCCTCTAAAAAATGGAAGAGGAGGCCTGAGGCTTGGCTCATTAGGCAGATAACAGTATCTAGCTAGAAAGAAATAACATTATTTCATTTTCACTATATCATCTTCATAGTTATCTTCTATTTATGATAATTGATCCATAAATGGTGTTCCATTTATTGAGGAAATATGATCTCTTAAAAGTAATATATTACATGTATTAAATATAAACACAATTAAACACCTAAAATATATGATAAAACCAATGAAGTGCTATTCAAATAACCAGTTTGAGAGTGTGTGTGGTAGAAAGTACTTTGGAAATGATGTGAATTATTGTACCTTGGTTCTGTCCTTTATTAACGGTGTGGTCTTGGGAAAATTATTCAATATCTTTTTCCAATGGGGACTAATAATATTTACCCTTCAAAGTTATTCTGAAGTTTAAAAATGGACTGTTCCCTCACTTAGCATACTCTTCTTTACTTCCCTCTTTCCCCCTAATTATACCGTGTGCACCGCTTCCTTCTACTACTCTCCAGGTAGCTCTGCTCTCAGCTGCACCCCACGCCCCCAAGCCCCCACGAGAAGAATCTGGAAAAGGCTTATTTCTGGTTTGCTTTGAATGAACATTTCTCTAAGATGTTTAATGAAAAGGCATCTGTGCTAAAGTGAGGAAAAGGAGAAGAGGCGAAGCCATCACTTGGTGGGCCTGGGTCTTCCCATCTCTGCGGCAGGTCTCTTTTAACTCCAGCCCAATTTAAAACTCTGAGGTCATATCAGTATCACTCAGAGTCTCAGACTGACCAAAACATCGAGTGGCCTTGTCTGAGCCGTATTTGGGGAGCTGTTTTGCTCAGGCCTGTAGGAATGGTCCCGAGTTGGAGCCCAGACTCACAGTAGTCTGGGGACTGTTGTAAGGAGGTGCCCTTACAGAAAAAGAAAGATAAAGAGGAGTGGGACAACTGTGCCTTCTGGGGCAGAGAGAACAATGTCTTCATCTCTCCTGTCCTCTGCTTCCTGATGCAGAGAAAATAAGCTGGGATGCTCCAGAGAGAGAGAGACCTTTTGGTAGGATAAAGGTTCTGAGGCTGTCTGAGATTGGCAACCTTTGTCTCTCTCTCTGTGTCTCTCTCTTTTAGACTAGGGATACCTGACATCCGGGGCATCTGTAGTTCAGGGGAACTGGAGAGGCCTGAGTGGGGCACAGAAATGAGGGGGATTGGCTGCTGATTACCTGCTCTGGGTTCTGTGGCTTCAAAGGGATCAGGCATCTTCACAAGTCCTTATTTGTGTAACACAGTTCTTCAAGCAGTGAGGATTTGGGATCAAACGTGTGTTGAGGGGGAAAGAGTAGTAATTTTTCTTTTTTCTTCATTCACTTACAATTGAACGCTATAAGGGATATGCTCAGATATGGTGTGGTCTTTGTTACAAGGGAAGTGGAGTATCTCACTATCACACATGGGAAGTAATTGCAACTCCTGAGTTTTGGGACTGAAGCAAATGCTGTCTTGGACTCCTCTTACGAGAATCAGAAAACCAACACAAGGCATTTCTCCAGCCTGGCACCGGCACTCTGCCTCCACTGGAAAGCCTTTCCCCGTGGCTCCAGCCAACCACAACCTCCATAGTACTTATTTGACCCACTTGGCATTTGTTGTCTTGTGGAATCTCATATTTTGCTATTAATCTGTCAATTATGTTACTCTTTCTTCTCTAAAAATTTCATAAGTCCCTTGAAAAAAAGGAAAAACCCAAGATATTTATTGGACAATTCCAGGTACCATGCTCAGTTAATTCTGCATTCATCGGGCGGTTCCAACTCTAGAATAGGTTATTCATTTTTGTTTGTTTTTCTACTGAGAAAATGAGGAACTCAGAGAAATTGTGACTTGCCTAAGGTCGCTTAGGCAAGGGCCATGGTTTGGTGTTCTTGCAAATAGTTGGAGCTCATTAAGAAGTCATAGAAGAAAACAAAACAAAGCCAGTTTCGGACAGGGTGTAAGAGGGAGTGTGGGGCGGCGTGACAGGAGACTCGTGCATCCCTTCACCTCTAATTCCAAGTCTTTCTCTCTTGCTCCCTGAGATACACGACCTTTTGTGACAGTGCTGATACCCGCTGTGTCAACATGACTAAGTTGTTTGTTATAGGAAAACGTCCCTAGGAAACATAATACAAGCTTATAAACAATTTTGCTGTTTTCTTTTATTGGCAACAACTGTCTGGTCCCCTGGGAAGACCACCTACTTATCAAGTAGGAGTTTTCACATTAAGCCTTGCTTCAGGATTCTTGCTTCCGCATCCATCACTCCTAAACCCTTTTCTCACAAAATCTTCCCAGTAAGTTCCCTGCTTTGAAAGACCCAAGACACAAAAGCCCTGTAAGTAGCCCAATGCTAACTACACCTTTCTGAGACGTGGCTAACACTCAGCCCAGGTGGTGTTCTTCCTTATGGCAGCGACTTACAATAAGCTTAGTTTTATTTCATTATCAGGTTCTCTGGTGATGCTTAGGGAGTTAAACAGCGTTCAAGTTTTAGCTTCTTTTTTATCTTCAATGAGATAACAACCTCAGGTTTGCTGGTTAGAATAATAGGCTGTGGCAGCAAACCGGAAGTAACTATTTGAGAAAAGGCACACAAAGTGGCTGGTGATGGAGACTCAGCTTGGCGTCTTCTTCATAAACTCGGCGAGCACTGTTAGCTGCCGTTAGTGTCTGGCCTTTGTTCAGAAGCCACTGTCCAGAATAAGTCAAAGGAACAGCTTTTACTTTCTTGGAATTGGACTATGATATGTTCAAAGTACAACCTTTTGAAAGAAGGCTTCTTTTGAATACTTTCTAAGTGCATAATACAGTTATTTTTATCCAAAATTAGCATACCTGTGGTAAGAAGGGGTTGCAGGGAAACCTTCAGTGCATCAAAATTTCTCCCTTCTGCCACATAAACATTTTCACCCTCAGGATTTTATAATGATATAGAGATACACTTCATGGGTGTGGGTGGATGTGTGTGGAAATTCTAAAACAGGTTGCTTGTGTTATTCACATTATTGTATTAGATATTTTTAGTTGCAGGAACAGCAAATCTAACATAACTGGGTTAATCAAAAGAAAATTTTTATTCCAAACATCAAGAGGACTGGCTTAGTCCTCAGTCTGGAGCAACATGGCGAGGGCAGTTCCAGGCCTCGTATCCAGACATGACCAAAGGGGCGTTTTTCCTTTATCTTATTCTTGGAAGTGAGAAATTCCTTCTCTGAAGTCCCCCAGTGTATTTCCCATTGTGAATTACTGGCCAGAATTAGACCATGTGCCTATTGTTAAACCAATCATTGGCTGGGAAATGGAATGACTAGAACTGGCTCAGACTAAGTAGGATCTACCCCTGGGATTGGGATCCCCTTTCTCTGAATTAATTACACAGGGTAGATACTTTAACAGCATAAGTTTCTATTAGGAAGGAAGGGGCGGGAACAGTAACTAAGTGTCTATTAAATATGTATGTTCAGTATAGCCTACTACACCCATACTATATCATTTTCATAGATTCTCGTTTGTGAACTTCCTAAGATGATAGTAGAGAAGAGGATTAGTTAACAAAACAAGGGAAAGAAAAGAAAAAACTTGTGGACACGGACAATGGTATGGTGATTGCTGGGGGAGAAAGGGGTTACAGGAGGTGGTGGAAGGCGTAGGGGGAATAACCAGTGATGGACAGAGACTTGATCTGGGGTGGGGAACACACAATACAGTGTACACGTGATGTGTTGTGGAATTGTACACCTGAGACCTGTATAATTTTGTTAACCAGTGTCACCCCAATAAATTTAATAAAAATGTAAAAAAAAAGACACAAGCATAAATTAGGTGTTGAGATCTTTCCCAGAAGAAATGTATCAGAGACGTTAACTAATAATTACCTGTTAAGCCAGGGGGTTCTATAGGGTTCAGAGAAGATGGTGTCTTCCCTGGTGGCCCCAAAGACCTATAAGGAGGGCGGGGCTAGAGGCTTCGGACTGTCACTTTGCAAACCGGACTATAGACAACTGAGTAGAAAAAGTCCTCAGGCAGCTACCCTGAGACTGAGCAGCTTTTAGGGCTTCTTTCTCAGAATTCTATGAACAGCTGCCCTCTGTGTTCATTTGTTCAGGAGCCCAGGAAAGGGTTAGCAAGCCATGAGCCACAGAAGAGGCTGCCGCCTTTTTGAATTCCTGTTTTCTATTCTTAGAGTAAATAAAGATGGGAAGGAGAAGAAACGATAAAGATCTTTTTAAAAATCCCAAGTGCAGCTGCCTTTGTTCTCAGTTTGGTCCCCAAATGGCCGGGTACAAAATCGTCTGTTGCCTGAGGGAACTATTATGAAACTAATTTAGGGTTTTTCATGGTACTTACAGAGTATTCCCAGATGACGTTCAATTCGGTAGCGAAGGTAATTATTTCTTCATTCCTTCACCCCCTTGTGTCCCACTGCCGATGCCTAGCGCGTCTCTACATCCAGGTTGGTCACTAATCTTGCTGAAGTGTGTGCTGTGCTGATATCTGTATATCTCTGGCTTGTTTGTCTCTGGTGTGTATGTAAACATTATTCATATTTTTATGGCATTTTCTACTTTTTAAAGCATTTTCATGTTTCATAAGAACTTTGTAAGATCTCCGGAGGTAAGGTTACTATTCAGCTTTATATGTGAGAATCCTGAGCTCAGAGAGATAAATGACCGTCCGCAGCACATGTAAGTAGACAGAGAGGTGGGGGGCGAGGAGAGGAGCGGGCATCCAAATGTTCTGACCCCAACCTTGATTCACTCGACTGTGCACAGACCATTTGCTTATTTGATGTCCGCTGTAAGTGGAACCCGTTCTCTCACTTATAATGAGGAGATAAAGGATTATCATTATATTTGTTTTTAATGAAATTTATTGGGGTAACTTTGGTTAATAACATAGTATGAGTTTGAGGTGTACAACTTTATAACACATCATCTCTGTATTTCATTGTGTGCTCACCACCCAAAGTCTAGTCTCCTTTTTAGACCATGTATTTGACCCCTGTAGCCCCCTTCGTTTTTTTCCCCTCCGCCCTTCCCCTTTGGTAACCACCGTACTGCTGTCTGTGCCTATGAATTTGTCTTTGCGTCTGTTACTTTCTGTTTTACACCCCACACAGAGTGAATTCATGTGGCTCCTGTCTTCTTCCATCTGACTTAGTTCACTGAGCATGGTACTCTCAAGATCCGGTCGTGCTGTTGCAGACCACAGTATTTCATGTCTTCCTATGGCTGAGAAGTAGTCCACTGTACACATGCCCCACATCTTCATCCACTCATCCATCTTCATCCACTCATCCTTTGAAGAACTCTGAGGTTGTTGCTGTATCTTGACTATTGTGAACAATGCTGCAGTGAACCAGAGGGGCACATATATCTTTACGAAAGGATTGTGTTGGAGGGCTGTGGGGGAGGAGAAGCCAGAGGAGAAAGAGGGTCTAGAGACGTAGAGTTCCGGCGGAATCTTTGGAACCTGGAAGTGTTGTGCACACAGAAACCATCTCTTTCTCTAGGTAAGGGGATGGCTGAATTCAACCACTCTCTGTAGCTTTCTCCTTTATCACTCAACACATTGTTGTAAGTGAGGCCAAGTTAAAAATTGTCAGAAAAAGTTTTGAAATAAAAAGGAGTCTTTAAAAGTCAGTCTGAGGAACTTCCAAGTGCTCTTAAGATAACGGTGGCTGCCAAAATCGGAACCTGTCCTCATGTTCTGCGGAAACTGCATCACACCAGGAGGACAGCAAGTGATGGCACCTGTAACCTGTGTCTGTAACATAACCAAAGACAAACATGGCAAACTTTGGTGTGTGTGCAAATAAGGACCAGACACCTGAAACCAGGAGAGTCCACCTGGAGCCCTCACCGCAGTGGAGAGTGGAGGCTGTGCAGGACAGAGACATGGGCCTCTGGGTCCTTGCATTGAAATAACTCAAATAAAATTACTCTTAGAAGTAAGAGATAAACCCAAAGCAGAAATATGGAAACAAGTCTGAGACCTGCAATCAAATACCTGGCCACTGGAGAGTCAAAAGAGAAGAGTATGAACGTGTCGAGGACCAGAGGTGGCAGTCTTGGGGGAGCCCTGAGTCTAGCAGGTGACTTAAAAGAGGCAGGTGTTTCTCAGAGGCTTGATGGGAAAAGGATGAAGGATGCAAAAGGTAAAAATTAAGGCTCCTATAGAAACAACAGAATATCATAGGATCCAAGGACATACTGAACCCAAAAAGGTATCATTAATTTAAAAAACCCTGCATCTTACTATATTAAGAGAAAAGTTAAATTTAAAACTAAGAAACCCAGTAAGTCCCCTAAACCCTTTACTCCTGCCTGCCTATGTTGTCCTTGCTTAACCAGGAAAATATGACATTTAGAAGAAAATAATACAAAAGACCACATCTATATAAAGCTACTATGAGATAAAAATGGAAAAAATGACCATATTACCCTCTCCCCCATCAAAACCAACCATAAAGCCAGGAACAGCATAACTCAACACCCCATTCGGTGCATGTATACTTAGATAAGAATTTCCAGGCATCCCATGTTCATGGATGGGAAGACTTAATGTTAAGGTGGCATTACTTCTGAAACTGACCCACAGATTCAACACAATGTTATCAAAATCCTAGATAACACTTTTTTTTTGGCAGAATTTAATAAGATGATTCTCAAAGTCACATGGATATCCAAAGGATACAGAATAGTCAAAATTATTTTGAAAAAGAAAAAGATGGAGGATTCACCTTTCTATACGTACTTAACTGACTTAACAAAACCACTTACAACGGTGTGGTACTTTCACAGGCACATAGATTCAGAGAATACAACTAGGAGTCCAGAAACAAACCTACATATTTATGGTCAACTGATTTTTGCCGAGGGTGTCAAGATAATTCAATGAGGAGAAAGAAGAGTATTTTAAACCAATGGAGGTGGGGCAAGTACACATCTACATGTTAAAGAATAAACTTGGACCTTTTGCTTTTATAATACACAAAAATTAGCTCACAACGAATCATTGACCTAAAATCACAAAGGCTTTAGAGGAAAACATGCGTCGTCTTCATGAGCTTGAATTAGGCACTTATTTCTTAGATACGACAATAAAAGCACAAGCAATGATAATGATAAAAATAGATGACTTTGGACTTAATCAAAATTAAAAACTTTTGTGCTTCAAAGGACATCTTTAAGAAAGTGAAAAGATGACTCATAGAAGGGGAGAAAATATTTGCGAATCTTATATCTGGTAAATGACTGGTATCCAGACTATATAAAGAAGTTTTATATCCCAACAATGAAAAGATGAATATTCTACTTAAAAATGGACAAAAGATTTGAATAGAAATTCCTCCAAAGAAGATACAAGTGGCGATGAGCACAGAAAAAATGCCCCGCCTCATTAGTCACTCAGGAAATGCAAATCAAAACCACAACGGCACACCATTTCGCATCTGCTAGGACGCCCATCATCAACGAACAGGTGGTGACAAGCATTGGGTGGGGATGTGAAGGACGAGAGACACTCAGGTATTGATGGTGAGAAGATTAAAATTACGCAGCCACTTTGGAAAACAGCTTGGCAGTTCCTTAAAAATTTAAGCAAAGAGTTACCATGTGATTCAGCAACCCCACCACTAGAATTTGAAATAAGGATTCTGCTCAAAAGAATTGAATACATGTGTCTACACAAAAACTTGTAGTGAACAGTCATAGGAGCAGTATTCATAACAGCCCAAAAGTGGAAAGAACCCAAATGTCCATCAGTTAATGAGTCATGTTAAGTGACAAAGATAGAACAGTCTATAATAGTGACACGTTCGATGTCCTTGTTTCAAGGGAGCATTGCCCATAGATTGAGGAGGACAGGGTCTTACAGATAGTGGGGCACCTCCTGAGCAGTCTGGGGCAGAAGTGAGTTTCATGGAGCGCTGGGAGAGGCCGGCAGAAGCAGGGCCTGATTGGCTGGGAGGGCAGGCAACTCCTCACAAGGCCGGCAAGTCCTATGTCCTAGGGTAAGGTAAGCTAGCTAACCTGAGTTGGACAGTTGTGGTTGGTGTGTGGTAGGTTTTCTCGGCAGGTGTCTCCTGTCAGCGCCGGCTGATTCAGGTTTAGATTTGGGACATGGACCAGGCCTCTGAGGAGGCCTGCATTTGTGGGTTCCGATTCACCCATTCACTTTATAGGTAAACGCAATGTGTTGTTTACTTATACGAGGGAGCATTATTTGAAAATAAAAAAGCAACGAGGTACTGATGCATGCTACGACATGGACAGATGTTAAAACCATTGTGATAGAAAAGAAGCAACACCCAAAGGCCACATATGTTATATAATTCCATTGATATGAAATGTCCAGAGTAGGCAAATCCCCGTGTTCTGGAATTAGATGGAGAGGATAGTGGTACCACATTGTGGCTGCTCTAAATCCCACTAGACGGTCCATTCCTATCCCAGTAAAGCCATTACTCAAACAGGTATCACCCAGAAAACGGATTGGTGTTTGTGGGGGGTGGGCGGGTGGGGGAAGGGGGGGTGCAAAACAGGTGAAAGTGGTCAAAAGGCACGGACGTTCAGTTGTGAATAAGTCCTGGGGTGTGAGGTACAGAATGGCGAGTACAGTAATGGCATCGTGTTGGGTATTTGAAACTTGCTAGGAGAGTGGGTCTTAAAAGCTTTCATCCCAAGAAGAAAACTGTGATTGTGTAGGAGATGGACATTAACTAGACTTATGGTGGCAATCACTTCACAGTATATGTGCTGCTATTGAACTGCATGGCACACCTGGAACCGGTAAAGTATTGCATGTCAAAAACATCGAAATACAGAATTTATCATGGTGCAAACATTCTGTACCGGAATTTGTGAAATATAATTAAAGTAGTGATGAGAAGCATATTCATCACCTTACCTATTTTATCATACAAGTGAAATGTTAAAATTAAATAAGTAAAGTCCCCAGCTCAAAAAGTTAAAAACCAAACAGCAAATTAAACCAAAAGTAAGCGGAAAAAAGAAATAAAGGTAAAAGCTGAAACTAATGTAATAATAAAAGAAAAATAGTAGAAAAATGAATAAAATACCATGTCTTTGAAAACTATAGCCCACTAGTTAACCCAATCAGAGAAAAGAGGATGCTAAGTATACGAACTAAGAAATAACAAGAGGGAAATAACTATTTGCACAGAGGAAATTCTAAATCATGAGGGTGTGAGTTGTTTTTCACTCCCAGCACTTCTGACCAAGCGGTGTGCAGGCCGTTCGACCCTGGCGCCCCCTGGAGTTGGTGCCGACCGTGCAGGTTAAGGGTGCATACTCACAAGGCTGCCCTCCCATGGCAGGCGCCAATCCCAGGCCCTGGGCCTCCTGGCCAGCTGCTGTAAGTTCGGAGGTTTCTATGACCCCTTTCCTAAGGTTTGCTGATTTGCTAGAATGGTTTACAAGACCCAGAATGCCACAGTACCTACGTTTACAGGGTCATTATAAAGGATCTGGCTGAGCCGAGTGGAAGAGATACACAGGCGAGGTATGGAAGGGCATAGCACGGTGCCTCCATGCCACCTCTAGGTGTGCCACCCACGCAGTGTCTTAACATGGCCGCTCTCTGACCCCTGTCATTCATGGGTTTCCTGGGGCTTAAGGACACAGGCACGATATATTCGATCGTTGGCTGTTGGTGACTGCACTCAGCTGCCAGCCCCTCTCCCGTCCTTGGAGGCTGGGGGTGGGGCTTAAAGTGCCAACTCTGTCCCGATGACTGGGCCTTCCTGGCAAGCAGCCCACATCCTAAAGCCATCTGAGGAGCATGCGAAACACACTGCTCTCACAGGACATCCCCAGCGCCTGCGGGGCTCTTGTGTCAAGACCTGGGGACTAAGCGCGAAGGTGATCACAGTGGGTGCCCCTGTCACCCTTGTTACTCAGGAAACTGCAGGGGTTTTAGGGGCTCTGCTCCGTGTACGTGGGATGAGCAGCAGATATATATTTCTTATTATATTACAGTATCACAAAGGGACTAATACATCACTTCATGCAAATAAATACAAAAGCCTTGATGAAATGAACAATTCCCTAGGAATATACAATTTACTAAAATTAATTTCAATAGCTATACACTATTACACAGACTAATTTCCATTAAAGAAGTACAAAAAGTCATCAAAAAACTGACATTAAGAAAACACTCACCAAGCCCAGATGGCTTCAAAGGTGGTCTCCATCACGCTTTTACAGACTAACTTCGTTCAGTTTAAAAAGGGTTACTTTCAAATTATTTTTTATGAAGAAATAGCACATCATATTAAAATGCTACAATATTATTACAGTATAGTATTACATTACACTATTATCATACTCAGTCTGCTAAAGATGTCACAAAAAGAGGGCAGAACAGGCTATTCTCACTTACGAAGTTTCAGGCAAAATCCTAATGTCAACAAATGGAATTTAATATCGCGTTAAAAAAAACTTTATGATCAAATAGGATTTATTTCAAGAATTAAAAAATGGTTTGATATTAGGAAATCTATTAATGCAATTCACCATATTAATTAATATAGGAATATAATGTTATGTCCATGGATGGCTGTAGGCTTTCAACACAATTCTGAAGCTGTGCCTGATAAGAACACACGACAAAGTAGCAGCCCATGGACGGCTCTTTGACATGGTGCCTGTGGTGTTAACTGCAAGGCGGGTGCGCCACATGCCCTGGGCCCAAAGTAGCAGCTTACTGGTGAAACATCAGGGGCGTTCCCCTAAGGTCAGGGGCCAGGGAAGATGTCTAATCTCTCCACTGGGATGTATATTGTGTTACTACTGTTAGCTAATTCAGACGTAATAAAAAAGACTGACACGTTGGATTACATATAATTACAAAAAAACTTTTTAATGTCCAAAAATGCCATAAGAGATTGGGAGGTAATATTTACAATATACTCCACAGATTCTAGACTAGTCTCCCTAAGAACTCTTAGAGAGTGAGAGGTATATAGGTCAGAAACCTGGTAGAAAAGTGAGTGAAGTGAACAAACAGTTCACAGAAAAATGTGTAGACGTGACTACTAATCTCACAAAAGGTGTTTGACTTCACTGTCAAGAATGCAAAGCAAAACCACATTGAGCCTTCACTTCTCACCCATTGATCTGGCAACAACTCGGTCTTAACAGCACACCCGTGACCAGGTGGTGGGTGGGTGGGGCTTGGACTGCTGGTGAGTGTACGGAACGGGCTATCTGGATGGACGGGAAGTTGGGAGACAGCAAACAAAGATGACGTGTACAGTTTCTATTCTAGGTCATCGAAATGGCAAAGTACTGGAAGCGAGCTAAAAGCCTCTCCCTGAGAGACTGGTGCAATTGGCTGCGGTGCATCGACACAGCTCTGTCATCACCAGACAGAACGGGGAAGGTTTCTAGGGACTGACATTAGGCCATTTTTCAGAACACGTTAAAGCAAAACACAGAATGTGGAACAGTTACATTTGTTTTGTTTGTTAACTTTTGCGTAAGAAATATGGGGAAACCAAAGTACCTACAGGGAGGCAAAAGTAGGTTTACAGTTGTGAGTACATAAAACCCAGAGTTTATTCTTATCTTATTTATTATTGCATTATTTTCTAAGCACACCTGTGAGCCTACTTTTGCCCCACCCTACAGTGTGTGTGTGTTTATTCTTGCAAAGAAGAAATACAGGAAGGATGAACTAAACCCTAATAAAGCAGTGAATTTAAGTGGAAGAGATGCTGGTTCTATTGTTCTAGTCTTTTAATTTTTTTTGTAGGTTTAAAAAAAAAAAGTTGAACATTAACAAAACAGAACGACCCTCTTCCTCCCAGCCCAGCGGACAGGAGCCATCTCAGCTGTGCCTTGCCGATTGGTGAGGAAGGAGCGATGGGCGGACTCCTTGTACGTGTTCGCGGATGAGGCTGATGAGATCGAGTCACCTGAGCCCTGTTTGCATCTCCACGCACTGGGGACGTCCTTGCGTCTCATAGTTTCAAGGACACAGCACTAAAGGGAGAAATCTCCGCCACTCTGTCGCTTCCCCCTTGTCTTTTGATTTAAGAGAGAGAATGAACCAGGTGAACTGTGACCCCCCTTCTCCTGGTGGCCCTTTTCTCCAGAGGGCTGGCCCTGTCTAGAGCAGAGGGAATTGGAACCAGGGGCTTGATTTGATTGTTGAACTCAAACCACTCCGTAGTCTGGGTGTCACCAGTCTGGGATGACTGAAAGTGAGATGGGACTGTCTCCTCGGCGATCATTGTCTAAAGGGGCTTCTATCTGTATTTTGACCTTTGGGTTTTGACCTTGTGGTGCAAGTGCATGTGGGCTTTTTCCAGACAGATGGCTGCAGTTCCATCTTATTCCACAAGGTGGCAGGTTTTGCCTGGAAAAGGGGCTCTTCACTGCTGTAGCCCATTCCCTACTCAGAGGCGTGGCTTGACAGAATTATGTTCCTTGACAAATATAATTTATATTGATTACGTTTGTTAATGCATCAGAGAGAATGTATGCTCAAGATCCATTCTTGGTGATGTTTATTGCCTTTTCTACTTAGAAAAATAAACTAAAACAAGTTAAGCCATTAACCCTTTTAATGGATTCTTATTATAATGGATCAGGGAGAATTGTGAGAATTCTGGGGAGCATGTGGAAAGCAGAAATGCAGGAAACAACTGGATAGAGAGACACAGCTGAAGGGCTTTCCCTGCAATTGCTTTTCTCTGTGACAGGGAATATTTCAATAGTGCCATTTGAAAGTGAATCAGAAAGTCGAGGATGGCTTTTCTGTTGTTCCTTTGTGCTGGTGAAGTGATGCCCAGCCACGGGGTCCGCGTGGACCTGGTGTCACTGCAGCTGTCCCCGGCACACATAGTCACAAGGCTAGACTCCTGTCGAGACTGTCTGCCAGACCCTGGCCCTCGCCCTGACCCTGTTGCTCCTCGGGCGGCTTACTTTTCTAATTGTGGGTAATTGTTCTTAGAAATGACTCCCCTGCAATGTACAGAGCTATCAGATTTGGGAATAAATTAAAGCTAAGGAGATGCTGAAATCCCTCCTTCTAATTTCTTACTTTCAGCCTGAAAGATAATAGAATGTGCAAAGGAACAAGAGACAAATCAGAAGCCCTTACGACAATGATTTGGGGGGCACACACTCTGTGCCCCACAGCTCTCTCTCACTCGTGTGTTATTTTTTGAGGTCTAAGTCAATTCAGTTAATTTTTTTATCATACTGGCTTGAAATCTTATGCAAAGATGGTGAATTCACAGGTAGCAGAAAACTAAACAATGAAGATAACAGTGTGCCCTCCTTCCTGCTGCCTGTCCCTCTCCCTCCCATTTTCTTGGTCCCCAGCACCTGGTCACCTGATCACAGCTCCTGTTCCCTGGCTGAAGCCTTCCAGGTGGTGTTTCTACTCTGAACACTCTAAGCTGTGTGACTGGGAAGGACACAGAGAGCCTCTCAGACCAGAGGCAGAGGCCATCTAAATGACCCGTGGTCAGTTACCCAAGAAGGGGAGGGCAGCTTGGAGGGGAAGCTTGCTGGGAGCCCACGGCAGGGTCAGGGGTGGCTTCTGGTCTGCACACACAATCCTCAGCCAGCTTGGGGACTGGACTCCTGGCCGGACAGGGGCCAGCTGCTCACAGCTGACTGACAAGTGAAGGAGCCCAGCCTCATAATGCTCCCACAGACTTGCTCTAGAAGTGATTCCCGTGGAACAGTATGAACAGATGCCACCTTTTCCAGACACTCTGCCTCAGGGTTCAAAAGTACAACAAGTCCTCACTCAACGTTGTCAGTAGGTTCTGCGACTTTAAGCGAAGCCACACACAACAAAACCCACTGTACCATCGGCTAACAGACACAACAAGAGTTCAGTTCCTATGGCATCTCATCGTTGTTACAGCAGAATGACATCGAAGGAAATGACTATTTGAGGACCTGCTATAGTTCCTTGGATTCCAAATCTGTTGCTTTTAAAGGCTCAACCTAGAAGGTGGCCAGCTCGAGGATTCAGTGTCAGTTCGGTGTGGCCCCTGAACCCTGGTGGTAGGGACCGGAAGTCTCTTCCCTGCAGGCCCAGAGGCCCTGGAGACCCAGCCCTGGCTGGCCCCCACCGTTGAATGTGGCTGGAGAATGACCACACCTCGAGGCCTGTTCCCACTCAACAGTCACAGCCACCGAACCTCCGTGGGTTTTCCTGCCACCAGGCATTCATCCATGGTGTATTTGCTGAGTCAAATCACTTTGCTACTTTCCTACATGTCAAACAAACTCTTCCCTCTCTCCTGATTTTCAAACTCCTCTCCCATCCAGTTTCACTGAATGAATTGAAGGGTCTGGAAGGCAGCTCTCTCCAGGACATCCCTGCTCGTTGCACCTCAAATGAGACAGGCTCCCCCGGTGGATGACCTTCACTCATTTTTTCCCTTTGCCCGGAATACTCCTTTCCCACACGTCTTCCCTGGAATACTCCTTTCCCACACGTCTTCCCTGGAATACTCCTTTCCCACACGTCTTCCCTGGAATACTCCTTTCCCACACATCTCCTTCCCACACGTCTTCCCTGGAATACTCCTTCCCACACG